>VYZU01039654.1:9893-43235 GCA_013401355.1 Ceyx cyanopectus
GGGGGGGGGTAGGGGGCAGAGACCGGAGGCGCCTCCGCGCCCCGCCCCCCTGCGCGGAGTCCCGCCCGCGTCCCGCCGCGTCCCGCCCCCCGCCGTGAGGGACCGACGGGGGCGCCGCGCTCCGAGACTACGGCAGTCTCGCGCGAGCTGCCAAAGGCTCCTCAGGGGGGCCGCGATGGCGGGACGAGGCGTCGCCGAGCCGACGGAAGACGGCACCGCGCTTCAGCCGAGCGCTGAAGTCAACACGGCGGCCATCTTGCGTTCGGGCGGGTATCGCCGCCGCAGGCTTCCCCCGTCGGCCATCTTGAACGGGCGGGTGAAGCCGCGACGGCGGCGGCCATCTTTGAAGCGGGCGAGCGTGCCCTTCCCGAAGACATCCCCGAGACCTCGACCTCCTTCCTCCGAGCGCTCCGGCGCCGGCTCTCCCCATGAGGCGGGGACCGGCCGCCCTATCCAATAGCGCCGCGGGAACTCCCCCCGCCCCGCCCCGTCTGTCGCAGAGGCCGCCAATCAGGGCGCCAGCAGCGCCGCTCCTCCCGCCCGTCACGGGGCTGCGGGGCCGGGGCGGTTGGAAGGACGGAGGAGTCGCGGAGGGAACGGAGCTGCCGTTAGCGGTTCGCTCGCTTCCCCGCACTCGGCGCCGCGGGGCTCCGCGCCTCCTACCACCGCCTGCTCGACCGCATCGAGCTGCTGCTGCCCGCGCGGTTCCGGCCCTTCTACAACCACCCGGCAGGTAACGGGGTCACCGCGGCCCGAGGGCTCAGGGGCTGCGGGGTCACCTTGGCCCCGCTTGGGTCCGAGGAGGAGGAGGAGGAGTGCGGCGGGGGTTGCCCGAGTGCGGGGTAGCGAGGGCCGGGGAGGCGGAACCGAGGCCTCGGGGGGGGGCCCGTCAGCTCTGGTGGTGTAGCCCAAAAGTGAGCTCCTGCTCCTCAGAGGGAAACTTTGGTTTGGAAGGAAAGAAAACAAACGCAAAACGCAAATAAAAACAAAGCAAAAGGAAAATAAATGTAAAAAAATGCGGCCGCGATGCTGTCACCGCACCCTCCCGCACTGCTCAATCGGTTCTGGGGTGGGGTTGATGCTCCTCCAACCCCGGGAAAGGCTGGAGGGGAGGAGGGAGCACTGCGAGGATTTCTGATCTCTGCTGTTTGCTTGGTTTTCTTTCTGCCAAACCCAGTGCTCCTAGCACAGACAACTCATGGCCTTTCTGAATCCTCTCACAGCTGACGGGCTCCTCTGGCAAAGGAAGGCTCTTACAGTTCCCCTGGAGTGAGCTACCCTTACCTGACCTAAGCTTATCTTTACCTGAGCAAACACGGGGGTTTTTTGGTGTTATTAGGGAGAAACCTCTCCTAAAATGATCTGCTGCAGTGACATTGTTTGTCATGTAAACAGATTACATGGGGCAGATAAAAGCAGTGCTAGATAAAGTTCTGAAGTTCCATAGGCTGCTGTTCCCAGTGTTTTGTTGCAGTGTGATTTGAGTCCTTGACTCTTCACCTACCTGGAATATGCTCTGTGAAAATGGACTTTAGCTTTTGGTCTGTTGCTCCATCCTCCCCTAATGGTCCTTCCTTGAAATGAGAATTGTTGCTTTGAAGAAATCACCATTAAAGAGTGAAAACTCCAGTTATCAAGGCCTGATTGTAACTGCATTCACTAGACTAAGATATTTCTTTTTACTCATTTCTTTAATATATTTATTTAACATTAATTTTTGTATATAAATAGTGTGTCCAGCACTTACACTGTCATGGTGCCAAGCTTCCAAATGCCACATTCACCCTGTGTGAAACGTGGCAGTTTCCAATTGCTTTTATTGAATACAAGGCATGGCAAGCACTGGGAACTTCTTTGTTTATTCTTCATCAGGACTGTAGTAGCAATTGAAACAGCCTTTGGAGGTTCTCCTGCAGGGCTTTTCACTTCATGGAACTGCCTGGGGGCCTGCTTTTGGTCACTGTAATGATTAAAAGAATTTTTTTGAAGTCCTTTTCTTGAGGGACTATGTGTCTATAGATCACCATGTTTCCCCTCCCATCATCTGGACTGATGGCTGAAGTGAGGGAAAGCCATGAAGAAAGCAGGTATCAAAACTGCCACTTCTGGTCCAGCCTCAAATGTGTTGTAGGTGGGTCTGTGAGGAAATTATTCAGTAGATGTCACTCTGATTGAAGAACAAGTAGGTTAAAAAGGAAAGGCTCACATTTTTCTCTCTGGATGATGTCTAAGTTTCTCATCTTAAACTAGGAATAAGTGTCATTATCATGGCATTACAAGTCACTGGTAAGACATTAAGAACAATGCTTGTTTTCTGGCACAGATAAAGCTTCCAGTAAGTGATGCTTGGTCTGAAAAGCTGTTTCTCTGGCTGTTCCATGGAGCAAGGTTGCTGGGGTACAGCTCACAACTGCCCAGGCTGCCACAGAGCAGGGAAAGTGCCTCTTGGCAGCAGCAGGGGAGCATGGGCTGAGCTTCTGCTCCCTCTCTTTTGGCCTCTTGGCTCATTTTGCCTAAATCTCCAGGACAAAAAGGCTTCTTCTATTTATCAGAAGTCATAAATCCTGTAAACTGGTTAGAGATATCCAAACTGGCCTCTGGTTTGCCTCTGATTTGCTGCTGTCAAATTCATCCTGGAAAAAATCTGGATTTAAGGATCTGGGAAGAGCTTGATCTGTGTGGGTGCTTTCAGGAGTGCCTCCAGCAGTCTTCTCTTACAACAAGCTTGGCTTGGCACCTTACTTGTCCTCATTTGCTTCTTACTTTTGCAGTCAGCAGTTTTAAATTATCAAGTTATATGTTATGAATAAAAATGTCGTCTTGAAACTCTACTTATAATAGACTTAAAGACATGCTTACAGATTTAGAAGCAAGAATACAAATTTGTATTGGTGTTTTAGAAGAAAACAGATGATAGTAATGAAATTTACTTCCATGGGACCTCTGTAAGGCTGATCTAGAAGCTGTATTTGTAGCCTAATAGTGACATATTAAGTAGCTGCCTGAGAAAGCAGCAACTAAATTTGTCTTTAAAGCATGAAGCTGTATTTCTTCAACAATATTAGACAGTTTTGGTGGCTGCACAACACCAGGCATCCTAAAAAAAAATATTAATCATGTGTAGGTAGAAGCCTTTAGTTAGCTCAGCAGAAAGCAGTGTGCTAGAAGCTGTTAACAGTTAACAACTGTGAGAAACTTGATCACTGCCACAGGCAGTGTGGGCTGAAGAGGGCTTTCTGCAAAGCTGCCAGTCCAGTTTTTGTTCCTTTCTGTGCTGCAATTGTCCTGCCCTTTCACAGGGCTCACTTGGCTTTAAGGTGGTGGAGCAACTTACAACTATTGCTCTTACTCCCTCAAATTAGGAGTTACTTCACGAGTGCTTGCTGTAGAAACCTGATGGTGAATTTCTCCCCAAGTCATAGTCAACCTCAGTGCACTTAAAATCCTTTCTGCAAGGCTGAATTGTTAGTGAAAAATTAGCTCACATGAAAAGCAAGCAGTTGAAGTCCTCGTGTTTATCATTTATTTAAAAAAACTCACAATATGTAACATATTCTAGTTAAAAATTGGGGTCATTTTGCATGTGATCAGAATGCTGAGCAGAGGCCTAGTGAGACTAAGAAAAACTTACTGTGGGTATTAAAACAGCCACATCTCACTGAATAATTTAACTTTTTCTTTTTTTTTTTTTCCCCTCAGGTCCCAAAACAGTGTTTTTCTGGGCACCTATTATGAAATGGGTAAGTACAAGATGGCAGCTGATGTCTGGGTGTCAGTCAGAGGGCAATCTGCAGCCACCCACTCAGCTAAGAAATAGTTTGCCAGTGAATATTGGGAGTCTACAGAAAAGATTTAATACAGAGGCTCTAATTTTTAATATACAGGGAGTGGAAAAGAAAATTATCCTTAATAAGATAAAGCACAACATGCAGGGGGAAAAGGCTTGGAGGAAAACAAGGAAATTGGAAGTTTCACAAAGGTTTTCTCTTGTGAAACTCCAACTGTTGCTTAAGGAAGGCACGAGCTGGCAACATCCAAGACCCTTCACCTGTGCCTTTCTTCTGAGATGAAGGAATTTGCAATGTCTCAAGGCAGCCAGTTCCTCAGGCTGCTGGTCTGAAGGCATGTCTAGAGAAACTGAGCCCTTGCACCCCTCACTAGCTCTGCCTCCTGTGACACTGATGTTTTTTCTGTTGTGAACAAGCAGGAAGGCTTCTCTGAGCTCAGGGTGAAGTTCTTTGTGGAGATTTCCCCCTGCTTGGCAGAGGCACACATACTGCAGTTACCCAAGCAGTTGGTAAATGTCAAGTGTTAGGATGCTTTGTTTTGGGTTTTTCCTTTGTGCACTCCTGTGACACGAACATGAAATGGTATTTCCAGCAGAGGGCAACAACAGAACAAAACAAGCCAAGCAGCATCTTTGCTACTAATATTGTCAAGTAGATCAGCCAAATTTTCCTCACTTGACATGAAAGTTTTCTACTTTTACTGAAATAATATTAAAAAAGAAGCACTGAAGCTGACCTGTGATGTAGGTGTCACACCTACAACTTCACCAGGCTGAGCTTGAAGGACTTTATTGAGATATGCTTCTATTTGTTGCATGAAAACCACTTAAATGAATACAAATTAACACAAAATTGCAACTGCCTGGGATTTTTATTACAAGCCAGTTGCACCCTCCTCCATAACTGTGTTCTTATTCCTACCACAGTGGACTAGGAGCAGGTGATGTCTCCATGAGTCTAATTATTCTGCTCCTATAATGGATTCCATCTCCATGTAACTGCTGAGCCATGAAGCAACTTCCCCTTGTAAGGTATTTGATGTGTTACAGGAGGTGCTGGTACTCACTGGAATCTCTCTTTACAGGGTTTGGTATGTGCTGGAATGGCTGATATGGCCAGACCAGCAGAAAAGCTCAGCACAGCACAGTCTGCAGTGCTAATGGCCACAGGTAAAGCCAGAGTTACTCCATGCTTTTTACACAGCAGCCTCAAAAACTGTACAAACTTCTTTCTGATCCTCTATCAGTACTAATCCACTGCCACAGAAAGGCTTAACTATGCTCAACTATTGTTGGATGATAATTCTAGGACAGCCTACACTTGTTACTAGATCTGTAAGGATTCTGTGATTAAGATTTCTGCACATGTCTTAATTTGGAATTGTCCAGACCAAGTTGTCACAAGTTAAGATATTCATTTCATCCACAATGATCCCATTCTTTCCACTAAGTGACTTATTTTGCTTCAGGTCAAGTAACTCTGAAAGCAGTCCAGGACAGAGGGCCTTTTTTAGAATAGACTTCTAGGGGATTAAACAATGTCAGGGTAGTTACACTAATTAACTAGAAAGAATTTCTCTGTGTTAAAAGAATCAGTAGTACACTGATTGTGTATCAATCACCAGTACACAGACTGCTGCCCTGCTGTCTGTCAAGACATTTCACACTGGCAGAAACAATATTCTGTATTCAAAGCATTCCACCAGATCTTGTCAGGGGCACAAGTTGTGGCAGCTAAATCTGAAAGTTAAAATTACAGCTCCCACCTTCTTCCTCTGTGAACTTTATATCTGACCCACTTTAAAGATGTAACACTTTCCCTTTCCCCTTGCATTCAACAGGCCTCATTTGGTCAAGGTATTCTCTGGTTATAATTCCCAAAAACTGGAGTCTGTTTGCTGTGAACTTCTTTGTTGGCTGTGCTGGGGGCTCTCAGCTCTTCAGAATATGGAGGTAAGTGTCAAGGGCTGCATGTCCATGTGCTGTCAGAGCATCCAAACCTCCTCAGCTGGCAACTGACACCTTCTCCCAGGCAACAGGCAAACACAACTACACCAGAAACTGGGCACTGCAGAAAATCTTCACTACACTGTTAATCTTCCAGTTGATAGGGAGTGAAGCTTTCACTATTTTCCATATAGCTAGAGTATGTTTGAAGAACTGATCTATGCAAGCTGTAGTTTCTGGGGCTAAAGCATTCCTTGAAAGCTGTAGGTGTAACTGACAAACAGCCCAGACTTTCTTTCTCCTCATAAGCCTGGCACTTGTGTCAGTTTTTCAGCATTGAATTCTATCCATTTCAGATGGATCAGAGAGTTCTTAAGCAGAGGTTTTGCAGTTTTCTGCTTTGGTTTTGTGTTTGGTTGGTTTTTTAGTTTGGTTTGTTGGGTTTTTTTACTTTCTTGAGGGAAAATGTTGAGTACTCTGGCCAGGAATGAGACAAATTTAACAATTAATTTGGAACTCCCTATACAAACTGCATTCTCCTACCCTGAGTTTCCACCCTCAAGTCTATATTTCCAACATCCTCTGTGTGATTGTTAGGAAGACAGCTACTGTCACTGGTGTTCTATTCTTAGTCTGTGCTTTTTTTTTCCCCTGTAGGTATAATCAGGAGCTAAAAGAAAAACAAAAGCAGCTGCAGTAGAGATGCTTAACCCAAGAGGTGAAACAGCAATGCACAAACCCTTCCCCATGGGACCTGGCTACACTAATTGTCATGGGTTTTCCTCTGAGAAAATGGAAGAGGAAATCTAGAGAGCAAGTGTTTTCTAACTGCAAATAATGAAGTTATCTCCATACATTTAAATAAAATGCAACCTTTTAAACAGAAGTAAAACTGTGTGTCATATATTGTGGCAGAAAAACAAACAAAGCAAATTGATTGTGGATGGTGCTGGGCTGCACCTTACTGGACTCCAGTGAACAGTGCTGGGTGTGAGAAAGATGACAAGTCAGTCAGAGCCTCAGACTGAGGTAGTTTCATGTCACAGACACCTGGGTAAGGTTTTACCTTCAGTAACAAAACCCAGTAGTGTGTGTATTTCATTCCCTTGATGAGCTTTCCTGGTAGCATAAGGATATTCTTTCCAGCTATGCACATCTTCCTCTCCCTGCCATCATGGTCTTTAAGAGGAAAATTAATTAGTATGTGCCACTGGTGCTCTAGCTTGTCATCTTTTGCAACCAGAGGCAGAAGCTGGGTGTGTTTAAGTACCTGCTTCTTGGGAGTGTGAAAAATAAACAGCCAAAACATCTCTTACTCACTTCCCACTCCCTCTAAGCACACACAGATGTGCCATGAAGCAGTGCAGTCAGCACACACAGTCATAGCAGTTCCCCAGGGCTCTGGAGGCAGTGATCTGCTCCCATCCTTGGCACCTTTGTCAGTAAACACTGAGGCCTTCCTGGGAAGCCAACATCTCTCCCTGCTTACCCTCCTGTAAGCAGGAAACATGTTTGACTGTGAAATGGCTTCTGAGCAACAGCTTTACACTGCACTGCAAAAGCAGTTTCAGAGGCTGTCCTGCTACAACACCCTTGCTCTCCTGTGTGCACCCTGCTACAGCTTCACTTGCATTCCTTACTTCTCCTACCTGAAGTGGTACTACAGGGTAACCAAAGCAAATGGTGACCTCTCCAGCTGTGTTCTTCACTGAGCTGACATGACTTGCTGTGACTGAAGAATGCTGCCAGAAGGCAAGGTGGTGTGTCAGCCCCCTCCCTTCCCAGCCCCTA
The DNA here is from genome assembly GCA_013401355.1 of Ceyx cyanopectus. NCBI lineage: Eukaryota > Metazoa > Chordata > Aves > Coraciiformes > Alcedinidae > Ceyx > Ceyx cyanopectus. The sequence goes on from VYZU01039654.1 coordinate 17,419, forward strand.
TAACCAAATAAGATGAATCCAGCAAACCAATAACAGGAGAAAAAAAAAAAAAAGTGTATTAAAATATTCACAAGATTACAATAGAAAACAACGAAGTCCATTCAAGAAAAAAATATCCCAGATAACTGTTTCCAGATGAATCTGTAAAAGCAAAAGCATTAGCAGTTGGTACACCAGCTCTTCAGGCCATGCAATACATCTCCAGCTCCCTCACACAGATTATACACCTGTCTTACAGGTGTTTGTTCTCTTCCCTCCCTCCATGACAGAGGTTTACAAACCAGAAGTACCCAGGCTCTGTTTTCCAATCACATTGACCTCATAAAACCAGCTGGTGTGGCAGGGAGACAGAAAAGATTGCACAGCACCCCCATCTCCAAAGGCATTGAACTTACATTTTAGAGTGCAAAAACACCTCTAAGTGAAATGGCTTATTAGCTATAGGGCAGTGAAAAGAAGGGAAAGAGAAGCCTCAAGACACATAATTGCTAAGCAGAGTTAATATGACTTTGTAGTCTCCTATAGAAAAATGTTCTTTAAACATGAGCACTGCAGGGGTGTGGCCACAGCCCAGAAATCTTCCCCAGCTTTGATGGCTTTAAAGAAAATATTTCCATCACCTAAAATACAATTAAAACATTTTGTATTTGAGGTCCTGTTTACATTAATAATGTAAAACTCCCAGCCAAGCTTTCAATATTCTGGTTATAAATCAAACAGCCCACACTTGACCTCACTGAATGCACTCTAAGGCAATGCAGCTTCTGAGTTGCAGCTACACATTTCCTGCAGTTACAGGATGGGTGGTTACCAAACAGTCCTCACAGGTTTAAAACAGTTGAAAACCTAATTCCAGCTCTTCTAGTCACAAATTGAAATAGCACTAAAGCTTTGAGAGAAAACAACATCCAATCTGGTTCTAAATGACACATCATTCAGGTAGTTACAGGGGTACACCTGCCCCCCCTGGGCTCCTAATGCCATGTCATGAACATGCCAACCACCTCCCTCCCAGAAAAACTGCTGAAATCAAAAGGGGCAATGCAGTACAACTAGCAGTTTACTTGGACTGGTATTTTATTTGTAACCCTCTTGTCAAAATTCCTTTCTGGTAATCAAAAAGAAGGAAGACTATACCCACCATTAAAAGCCAAACCTTCTCTTTTTTGCAGTTCTGCTAAAAATCTGAATGATGCCACTTGTAGCCCTGATTCAGCTGCCATCAGAGACCTTCCTCAGCTCCACCACCCATGAGTGATGAGCCATGTTGAGTTCAGTGATTTGCTGCTGTCTCCAGACTGCCTACCCCTCAGCTGTGCCACAGCCAGCCTGCCATGCAGCACTTCTTTTTCAAATAACCCCAAAAAAGAGCTGGTGGCAGTGCTACAACAGGACAACACACTTAGTGTTCCTCAAAGTCCAAGCTCTTCCTTTCCACCTGCAAAGACAACTTCAGATCATGAAGAGGACAGCAGCAAACAGGGTTAAACTTCTGGGCATTGTAACATCAGGACATGATGGTTTTGTCTGACTGTAGTGTCTGCTTGCTCCCCATCAAGGAGGCAGAAGTACTGCCTCCAAAGACTTTACAAACCAAACCAATTTAACATCAGTCCCTTTCATCAGTACAAGTTTAAACTGAGGGACAGAAAGGTGACAAGTGTTGTCTCACACTGCCTCAAGTTCTTTTGATTTCAGCCCGAGTTAGTTCATAACTACATTGTTTGTGGTTTTTAAATAAATAAATAAATATAACATGAATAATTCAACAGCCTTTGCAGAGGAGCAGGATTCAGACTGATTTCTGCTATTCACAGGGGGGATTTTTATTTCTTTCTAAAAAAAAGTTGTCAGCAATTAAAAAAAATATATAATTTTCCATGTTCATTCTACCTTCACAAAGAGCATCCAAGCAGACTTGAAAAAACCCTCCTCAGCAGAGGCAATATGAGCATACCTGTATCTAAACAAAAGCAATGGCAGAACATGTTTACTGAGTTAATTAGCACCAACCAGATCAGTTTCTTTAATTAGCACCATCCAGATCAGTGTGTTTTGGATGTCAGCACCATCCAGATGAGTGTGTTTGGATGTCAGCACCAACCAGATCAGTGTGTTTGGATGTCAGCACCAACCAGATCAGTGTGTTTGGATGTCAGCACCAACCAGATCAGTGTGTTTGGATGTCAGCACCAACCAGATCAGTGTGTTTCTTCAATGCAGCACTAGATCAGGACTCAGATTCTCCAGTATATTCCAGCAGTAAAAGAAACATATTAGTAGACTTCAGAGCCAAGGACAGCCCTATCTTCTCATAGCAGCAAGTTTTTGATCACTACATTCATCACATTTCTCCCTCTTACTCTGAAACTTCTGGGGAGAAAGACAGTGATGTGAAGGAATGAACAAAGGCAGATGAAAATCAAGTTTCTCCATCAACCACATCAAAAGTGTTAATTTCTTACTAGGTTTCAAACAAATGTTGAGAATTAACAGCTTGGTAGATAAGGAAAGCAGCAGCAGGATTCATCTGATCTCAACCAGGCTTCTAACAAAGGCAGATGTTGCCAGGAAACAAGTGCAGTCTGATCCTGATGATGGAATATACTGTTTGCAGACCCAGCTTTGCTGGGAAAAAACTAATGAACATAAAAGAATGATTAAAGTTGCACTGTCATAATTAAAGGATTATCTAATGTGGTTCTGAAGAGGTCTTCCACGGGCCTAAAACTAATTTTCATTTACTTGATGTTACAGTGGAATGGAGGCTTAAGTTTGGAAATGTCAAGCTAAGAGTGTTTTGAGCTCACTGGAGGGCAGGATGACAACTGAAGTTTTCAACTGCTGAAGATGAGCTCTGAAAAATCACAGAATCACAGAATTATTAAATGTTTTGGGTTGGAAGGGGCCTTTCAAGGTCACCTAGTCCAACCCCTCTGCAGTGAGCAGGGACATCCTTAATTAGATCAGGCTGCTCAGAGCCCCATCCAAATCTGGATGTTTCCAGCAATAGGGACTCCACCACCTCCCTGGGCAGCCCATTCCAATGCCTAACCACCCTCTCTGAAAAGAAATTCTTCCTGATATCAAACCTAAATTTCCCTGCTCCATCAGTTTACCTGGCACTGTCAAGCTTGAGCTCAAGCTGAGCTTTTGCCTCTCCTATTCCTGCATCATCTAACAGAATCCTTATAGTTTTTGTGAGTGGCTTGTCCCTGCTTCCATAGGTCATAGACCTTTTCTTTTTGAGCTCTAGCCAGAGCTCTCTGCCCAGCCAGGCTGGTCTTCTGCCTTTCTGGCTCATTTTCTGTCTCACTGGGACAGCCTGCTCCTGAACCTTAAAGATTTCTCTCTTGAGAGTTGTCCAGGCTTCCTGGGCCCCTTTGCCCAGCAGGACTACCTTCCAAGGGACCCTGCCAACCAGACTCCTAAAAAGGTTGAAGTCTGCCCTCTGGAAGTCCAGGGCAGCAGTTCTGCTGGCCCCCCTCCTTACTGCCCCTAGAACTGAAAATTCTATTATTTCATGGTCACTATGCCCAAGACATCCTCCAACCCTCACTCCATCCACAAGTCCCTGTTTGTTGGTAAACAGCAGGTCCAGCAGGGAGCATTCTCTGCTTGGCTCCTTCACCAGCTGCATCAGGAAGTTGTCTTCCACACACTCCAGGAACCTCCTGGACTGCTTCCTCACTGCTGTAATCAACTTCCAGCAAATATCTGGCAGATTGAAGTCACCCACAAGGACTAATGGCTGTGATTGTGCAGCTTCCTCTAATTGTTTATAGAATATCTCATCTGTATCTTGCTCCTGCATGGGTGGTCTATAGCAGACTCCCACACTCAGCCCTATTGGCTCCTTCTGATTTTGACCCACAGGCATTCTACCCTTCCAGCACTATTGCTGATCTCCAGACTGTCAATTCCCTGTCTAACATACAATGCCACTCCCCCTCCTTTCCTGCCTGGTCTATCCCTCCTGAAGAGTTTGTAGCCATCTAGCACAGCACTCCAATTATGGGCATCATTCCACCATGTTTCTGTGATGGCAACTATATCATAGTTACCCTTTAGCATCACAGCTTCCAGCTCTTCCTGCTTGTTACCCATGCTGTGTGCATTACCAAGCTGGGATAGTGATCTCCCTGTCTCTTTCTTGGAGGCAGGAGGCCTAACTCCTGCTTGACATCTCCCTGCCAGTGCATCAACTGCTAGTAGACCTAGCAGTACCCCTATGGGTACCCTTGATCCCACTGCATATGTCACTGATGAAGATATTAAACATCACTGCTCCTGGTACAGAACCCTGAAGGACAGCACTTGTCACTGATCTTCATCTGGACATCAAGCCATTGACTACTACCCTCTGGATGCAACCATCCACCAAACAGTCCACCCATCAGATCCATCTGTCCAATTTGAAGAGAAGGATGCTGTGTGGGACCATGTCAGAGGCCCAACAGAAGTCCAGATAGACAACAACCATAGCTCTTCCCTTGTCCACTGATGTAGTCACTCCAGAAGGCCACTAGGACTTGCCCTTGGTGGAGCCATGCTGGCCATCTCAAATCACCTCCCTGTCCTCCATGTCTATGCTGCCAGGCACAGCTTCTAGGAGGAGCTGTTCCATGATCTTCCCATGCACAGAGGTGAGGCTGACAGGTTGGCAGTTCCCAGGGTCCTCATTTTTACAAATGGGTGCAATGTTTCCCTTCTTTCAGCCACCAGGGACTTCACCTGCCTGCCAGGGCTCTTCAAGTACCATGGAGAACAGCTTGGTGACTCCATAAGCCTGTGCCCTCAGAGACACATCTCAATAGGTCCCATAAACTCATTCAGGTTCCTCAGTTGCTCATGAACCTGATCTCTTACAGTGGGAGAGACTTTGCTTCCCTGATCCCCATCTTGTGATCCATCAGTTCATGAGGTGTGGAAGAGAGACTGCCAGTGACAACTAAGGCAAAAACACTGTTAAGTACCTTAGCCTTCTCCTTGTCTGTCACCAGCTTGCCAGTCTTGCTCATCAGGAGGGTAAGCTTGCTTTGACCTTCCTTTTCTGACTTTGCATTATCTATAGTAGCCCTTCTTATTTTTCATTGCATTCCATGCCAAGTTCAGCTCCAGCCACACCTTGGCCTTCCTGGCCCCATTCCTACACCAGACAGTGTCCCTGTACTATTCTCAGAGTACCTGGCCTTGCTTCCACTGCCTGTGCAGTTCCTTCTTGCACTTCAGTTTGACCAGCAGGTCTTGACTCACCCATGCTGGTCTCTTGCCTTTCTTGCTTGAATTCTTACACCTGGGGATTGAAAAAAGCCATAAAGGTGACCAAACAGTGGAACAGGGTGCCCAGAGATGTTGTGGAGTTTCCATATGTGGAGACAGATGTCTCCATCTGAGTACAGTGTTAGGCAACCTGCTCTGGCTGATCCTGCTTGAGGAGGGAGGGGGTTGGATTAGATTATCTCCAGAGGTCCTTTCCAACCTCAGATAGATTCTGTGAAACAGATGAACTAGAATGGGTATGAATCAGAGAGAGTACTTATGGAAGACCAAAGTGAAAATGATTTGCTGCAGCAGAAAAGCCAACACCACATTAGGATGTACAGATCAGAAATCCTTCCATTTTGCTACTCTGAGAAGACCTCTGCTGGAATATCACAGTTTTGAGCACCAGACTGCTGAGCACAAATGTGTCAGCTAAAGAAAGACTCTCTTCAGTAGAAGAGAATAATCAGAGATCCTTAGTAATCTAGGAGGAGATAATTTAGAAACAAGAAGCTGGGAAGTTATATTCAAGTAGTAGATTTGCAGAGAGGAAGAAAATAAACTGCCCTCCACATCTTCTGTGTAAGTGCAGGTTACACAAAAAAGCCACACATCCAAAGAAAAAAAAAACAACCAAATAAACAAACCCAGACTGAAGCCCTAGATTTCCTCCAGAGGTCACTCAGCCTCCACTACAGGCTTTTATGAAATATTCAAGCATCTGTAAGAAGTGACAGTGGTATAATGGAGGCACAGGAGAAAGGTGAAGGAGTACTACAGCCACTTTTCCTGCTTAAATGAAATAACAGAACTTCCAGGAAGAAATATTTCATTGAAAGGTGCAGAATCTGGGGCACCCACCTACAGCTATAGCTTCCTATCCCTTTAACTCACTAGCTCTGAAGTTTTCACAGGAAAACTACCATTTCACAACATTCATTCAACACTACCTCTGTACTTGAAAGGACTAAGCTTGAAGAGATGGGCTCAATACAGAAGTAAACAGTTCTGTGGCCTGTGTTACACAGGTCAGGTTAAGCCTAAACATTTCCTTCATTTACACTGCTAAGACACAGATTTCTGATAGCTAGGAGTGACAACTTGGCTTACAAGACCAAGTGAGAGTGTCCAGTTTAGATGAGAAGGCAGCTTGTACTGAGAATCTGACCAAGGAAAGATAAATACCCTGTATACTTAAAGAACTCTGTGAATATAAAGAAGATCTCTTCTTTCAATTCACTTCAACAGAAGAAATTAGGCCCTATAAAAAAAAACCAACAAAAAACAAAACAAGCAAAACAAGATTTTCCAGGTCATCTAGAGTCTCCAGGCATCTTCCAGTTTCTCCATTATTAAAAGATAAAAATATTTTAAAATTGTGATGAGAGTTTTCACTTTCTCTCTCGTCACACAGGATAAAAAAAAAAGAATATTGGCAATTTATAAGCAAAATTCTTACCTCATTTCAACATGCAACATTGGTCTCACTTCTGTATGATTAAATAGACTATTTACACACAATACATATATATCTTCCCCTCTGTATGCACATGCATTGGTCCTAGCCTAGGCATCAAAGGCCACATGTGAGTTCTCTGGGTCCAACGTTGTTCAAGGAATTCCAGTCTGAATGGGTGGGTTTCCTTTGGATGGCTCAGGATCTCAGTTCTTCCGGATGTCAGCATAGACCACGGACTCTGATTTGTTGATCTTGTCGCTGTGCTGTCCCCCGGAGTGATCTAACTGCGCGTAAATGACTGGGCCCTGGGGGGGGAGGGAGAAGCACGGTCAGTGTTATGCACAGGAGGCCTGCAGGGGCAGGGCCACAGAGCTGCGATGACTGCTAACGGCACTTGAAAGCGGTGAAATGAGCCCTCCCCTACACATGAGCTCCGTTCTGCCACCTTGCTCCAGGCAGGAGAGTGCCAAACAGCACCCTCTCCTCCCCTCAGCACTGCTGCTGCTGCCTGCTTCTCACCAACAGCAACATCACAGAATGTTCAGGGCTGGAAAGACCTCCAGAGGGCATCTAGTGCAGCAGGGACACCCTCAACTAGCCCAGGCTGCTCAGAGCCTTGGCCAACCTCCCCTGCAATAGCTCCAGGGATGGGGCCTCAACCACCTCCCTGGGGAGCCTGTGCCACTGAGCCACCACTCTCAAGGGAAACAACTTCTTCCTCAGATCCAGTCTCAATCTNCCAGGGGAGGTGTGAGCAGAGCAGAGCAGAGGGGCAGAATCCCCTCTCTCCAGCTGCTGCCCACACTGCTCTTGCTGCAGCCCAGGCTGCCATTGGCCTTCTTGGCTGCCAGTGCCCACTGCTGCCTCATGGCCAGCTTCTCAGCCACCAACACCCCCAAGAATCCCTTGTTCTGAAAGGCAGCAGCTCTTCCATGGTATGAAGCCAAGATACGTGGCTCAGTCAGATGCATGTCAGACTGAATCTTTTTCAAGAGGAACTGTACTACAGACCCACTCAAGTCTTATAAATCCCAGCACAGGGGTACCACTCAGATAAGGGGGAGATAACAAACCTGCCTGATGGCACCAGTCACTGCCACACAAGTGGTGGGAATTAAACCTGGACAGCAGTGCTCCAGGAAATCCTGGCACAGTGCAGTACTTCAGAATTCTTACCTGACTTTCCAGCCACTCCACAGACAAACTGGGCAATCACAACCACATACCTTGTGTTTGCTGGGGTACACTGGAGGATGTTACAGCACCAGCTGGCAGCAGAGCATGCAAACATGCCAGCACCTTCCTAAAACACCACATCCTCCAAAGCACAGCCCACAGGAAGGCAAACTGCAGCTATTCAAGATGGGCTGAGGACAGGACTGCAGCCACCCAGCAATGTAGGTGGAGACTTTATGGTAATCTCTGACCTGCAGCTGCCATCCTCTATGCCCCAACTGACATCAGCACAGAGAAGGTAGTGAAGAGGTGACCTCAGGAGAGAGGCCACACACCCACACACACTCCCCATGCAGGAGGGAAAAGGACTGTCCCTACCTGGGCAGTGCTGGGAACACATGACAAGGAGACACCTTTTAGTTTGGCTATGAATTTTTTTAGCACATTTTTCTTCTAAACCATTTCATCCCTTTGACTCCATTTCTGTTTCCCTTATGTTCCAAGAAGTAGCCTTCAGAGGAATTTCTCCTACTCCCTTCCTTCCAGCACTTTTGGTATCTTGCCAAATTATAAAGCTATGGAACTGACCCAGAAATCTTTTCATCTATCTTCCAAAGCAATTAGGAGCCAGAGTAAAAGAGACCTTCTATACAGAAAATTGAGTCCTCAAAGGACTCCATCATACACTCTGGCACAGCTTTTTTCCCCTCCAACAAAATGGCAATGCATGGATCTGATAAATATTTCAGTTCTCCTTCAGAAATAGTTGAAATACAAATTTTCTCCCTTCCAGTTAAAGTATTTCCCAAGTGAAAAAAGAGTAGAGGAGGGAGATGGACCAAAGGATGAAAACTTTTTGAGGGGACAGAAAAATGCTGAATATAAAAAACAATCAGAAAATGCTCAAAAAAACATCACTGATGTCTTAGAAAATTTCAAGTTTCATTAGAAACACTTTTTTTTTTTTTCCTTTTTCCACTATTGGCTCTCATGATGATCTGTCCCCAACACTGCACATGACTAATTCCAATTAGAATGCAATTGTCTATATAAGCCTTAAGACAATGTGTCCCTAGGGTTTATTTGCAAGCAATTTTGGAAGTCTCATCTGCCTGAGGCCATAGGTGAAGTGTATGATAAATTCAGCTTGAGAGCACTTCCTAGCAGTTAATAAATGAATAAATAAAATCTACAACTACATAAAGAAGTTGCTCTGACATTTTAAGTTTTGGTCAAGTGATTCTGATGGGTCAGTTTTCTACCACAGGAATTCACTTGGGATTAGTTATCTTAGCATTATCCTCATTTTATCCAGGTTAAATATAGTTATTCTGCTTTGGCCAACTTGTTAGGTGGTGGTGGAGAGACAGACTGGTGTGATCAGAGCTTCACTATCACCCAGATAAGTGGTAGATTAGCTAACACAAAGAAAAAGAGGCCCAAGAATTTATGAAGAAGCTTCAACTAATTGACTTGCTGCTAACTGATTTTCTAGCTGATTATAGTCAGCACTGGGGCCATTCATTTTTTCTTGATACCTCTAGTAATCCCATTTTTTGCTAAGATTCATCTTCCCCAAGCTTCAAAAAAGTCTAAACAATTCAGAACTCTCACCCAATCCCAACTAAGCTCATCCTGACTCTTCAGAACCAGAAGATGGTCTGCCACTGCCATATAAACCTCAGCATTTCCCTAACCCTTGCCTTTTTTCCATTCAGAAATGAAGAGAGTAGCAGGTACACTGATACCTTGCTAAGGGTTTGTCAGCAGAGCCATGAATTTCAAGTCACAGCAAAGAAAAGTTAATTAAAATTAAGTCAGATCACCATAGTCTAACTGTGATTGACAGCATTTTCAAATATTTTAGATTCTGAAAGGTGTTGCAACGACCACAGATTCCAGCTCTGGTAAATTTATTCTAATTTTAAATTGAAAACAAATATTTAAACTTAACTCAAGATTCCTGGCACCATGAACTGCTCCTTCCCAGGGTCCTGGGGTTCAATTCAAAGCCTGGAATGAAGCTCAAATATAGCCTGACCAGGCACAGACTTAAACCAGAAAGAGCAAAGCCAGAAATCTGCACTTAAAAATTAAGTTAGCTTTAGTGTTTCCCACCCACTTCTACACTGACAGATATACTTGCTTAGAATCTCTATACCATATTGCTCTGTACCTCAGAAATGCACTTTTATTCAAGCTACAATTTAAGATCAGTGGTCATTCAGCCTGCCCAGAAATGAATATTTAGCTACCTGCAAAGCACAAAGACAAGTGACAGGCACCTTGGAGTTAGGGCAATACACATCTGCCTTCCACCTGCCTGTTTGCCTGTTGCAACCCAGATTATTAGCTAAACAAAGACATCCATGTGGGAAACACAGTTCTGGCCTTCACTGGATATGTTTCTGACTCATCCAAATCACAGCCAAGGTAGAATGTGAGTCACTACAGCATGGAGAAGAAATACCAAGTAGGAATCTGCCAGGGCAGAGCAATCCTGCTGAGAAGGATGACACAGTGGAAATAAAGGGAGTTGATTCAACCAGCCATCATATACATGTACCTTCAGCACTTCTGAGGCTCTCCAGAAAGCAACTTTCAGCTGAGAAGGGATGTGGACAAATAATCCCTGATTCTTAAATCAATACATAAATCACTACATTAATAAATTTCATTTATTTCCACTCTTTGGGATTGAACACCTCTGTCTGCCTTGCAGGGTTTGTGTATTTGTTTTCACAGTTTCTCTCCATTAGTGAAGCACAAAGCATTCAGTTACTTCCTACACATTCTACCAAATAAAAGGAAATCCACAGGTCTCTACTTTTTGACTGCAGCATCAACTGTGTGAACCACTGGTCTAAAACTGCCAGGCAATCCAAGATGCAAAAGTGTGGCTGAATCAGCAAGTAGCCTGCAACAGCCTCTGGGAACTACTAGGAATCTGTAAAATTTCAGGGCTGAAATTTAGTTTCCTCACTGATTTAAACAATCTATTAAAAAGCTGATCTACCCTGATTTTATTCTGCATCTTTTTAAAGAAAATAAGTTTACTTGCTGTTCTCTAAAGATGAGGCAAAAGCTTAATAGAAGGTAGAGAAACTACTTGCTGCTACAAATGTTTGCCAAGAAAATCCAGACAAAGCTCTCTTTGCCTGACAAAAGAGATTCAAAACCTAAACAACCTAAACAAAACTAAAGCCATTTGCCCTATTTTTCCTTTGAGGTGAGCAGTGTTCACACTTAGTGTTTTCCTTTAGGAACCTACCTGCAGGAAGAGCCTGGAGGATTCTGTCATGGCAGAAGCAGACTGGAGTGACTATGGAAGGATAAATGCACAAAGATTCTGAGTTATCTTTACAAAGTATAGAGGTACTCTGCCATGTTCCTTCCACTGAGACCCAAAACACTGGGGACACAGAATGGTGAGGACACAGCAAGTTTTCACACCAAAATGTGACAGAGAAGGTGAAAAGATAGAAGTATCTTCTGCTTCCAAGACAGAAGTGCAGAACACCAAAATGCTGCTTTTTTGTAGGTCTCAAGGCACTTGCATGTGCTGCTTCATACACATAACAGTGATTATATAGAACATCTTGGTCTTCTGACTTAAGGAAGCTGACTCCAACAGCTACTGCAACACACACCCCACACAGAAGCTTTTTTTCCTTCTTCTTTAGGGAGGTGGAGCTAGGAATGAACTTTCTCACCTACCCATTCTAGAATCCCATGAAGCTAGAAAAGATGGGTTTTATCTAGGTCTGATAAGCAGCCAGCTGCTACAAGACCCACTCCAGTCAAAATCTGAACTATTTTTAAATCTTGTAACTTCAGTATATTGCTGTTCTGCTCAGAGAATAACTGTTCTCTGAAGTCAGTAGGTAGTTTTGTGTGCCTGTGTGCTAAAGCTCTGCAAATCCTGCAACTGCCAAGAACAAGATTCAAAACCAGACTAAAAGCCAAACAGAGCAAGGACTTTGGTTTTATCCAGCTCACTGTCAGCAGTGTTTGGTTTTGTTGGGGTTTTTTTCCTGTAGTGTTAATTAATACACATCTCCACTATTTTGTGTGGGGAAATGAAGAAAGTAGCTATTAACTCTGATTTAGAAACTCATCAGTTCACACACTACACTTGCTACAAGATGGATAATTAAGAAAAAGTCCATTTCAGACTTAATCTCACTCAAGATCTCCACAGGAAAATTGCTGGGAATAAGCAAATTTAGAGTTCTGAAACAGCTTACTAGTAAGAAATCCTGTAAAATCCTGTACACCTTTAAAAGGTAATCATATATTGTAAACAATTCCTGCATGACTCATGCTTCTTCCACTCCAATTTCCCATGTCTGGATAAAAGCCACCTTTTCCCTTCAACGTCAGCAGAACTTTGCCAAGAGCAGCAAACACAAGACAAAGTTTGGCACTTTCAAGCCCACAAAAGTTGGGTGGCTCAGCAGTGGAGAGTTTTGAAGAGCAGGAGTCATCTTCCAACTGCACTGCACGGGTTCATTTCCTTGGAGAGGAAGCCTGTGCCACACAGCAATGCACCTTCACAGTGAGAAGGGGAGGAAAATGTCACTTCCTATTACAATGCTGGGAAAGATTAGGGAGTTTTGAGGGGTGATTGCACATCTAGTAGATAATCTTGTCTCTACACTGAACAGCTCCTCACTCTACATCCTTGCCAGGTTTTTATCCTAACACTTCACTCCCACTTGTGTATATTAATGCACAAGATCACAACTGTCTTTTTTTTTATACACTAGTACAAAAAAAAGGTATAAAACTCCATTTCAATTCCCACCAAGATTGTATTCTCCCAGTTGCACTAAGCCTTCTACAGAACAGCAGACCAGTCCCAGCTCACTGCCCACGCTGTGCTCGGAGCAGACACTTTTACCCCCAGATCTCACCTTGATTGCACCTAAAGCTTGTGTCCCACCCTGCCTTTCTCATTTATATTTTTTTGCCATACCATCTCCTCCACAGCCTTGCGAGGGTCCTGCTTCAGGGAGCAGCAAGAAGCAGTTTACCTGGTGTGATCTGGCGGGCAGGCTGTTTACCAGCCCCTCTGTGTCGGAGGGCGACTTCTGCGGAGCCTGTTTAGCCGGTGCCATCAAGCTCTCAGAGGTACTGCAGCTGACGAGGTGGCAGAGCAGAGTTTGCAGGACAATGTTCAAGAGGCACACAAAAAAAACAACAAACCAAAACCAAAAAAAAAAAAAAAAAAAAAAAAAAAGAACAAAAAAGAACAAAAACAAACGAGTGATGGGAAGACGAATGAGGCAGATTATGCCAAAATAAAAATGAACACAATGGATGCTGAAATTAACAAATAAACACATATCATTTCTCCATCTCTCCCCAGATGTGTGTCTAGCCTTTCTCCCACAGCCTCACTGGGAATCAGTGTGAATGCAGGACAGCAGCTCCTCCAAAACCCCTGTTCCCTCCATATTCCCATTCAACCCAACCTGTCTAAACCCTGTGTGTTTTCTTCCCTGAGGATTCAGACTCCAGCCATAGTGGTAAACAGCAATTAGCTCCTAACCATAAGCTAAACAGTTCCAGTCACTGAGGGGAGTGTTATACCAGTGCTATAGTTAGAGAGAACACTTTAAAGAGCCAGAAGCTATCCAAACCAGAAAGGTACTTCCTACCAAACTCCACATTAGTTCCCTTGTTTTTGGTTAGGCTATAATCCCAAAATAATTCTGCCCACTCACAACAGACACCAGTCTCTGGAACAGTTACTTTAAGAGTGACATGTGAGCTATGTGCCCTGATATAGCTGCTTGAATAGCTCATCAGGCAAATCTTGCTTTTCAAACAAGAAAACTGTCTCATGGTGAGAACCAATATCCCTAAAAGAAGGCTGACAGTTTTCACTCTGTTTGCTCATTTCCATCTGCTTAAAGCAGAACTGGAAAGAAAACAAGCCTGTGACAGAGAAACTAATACCCCAGAATTCAGTATATGAGCAAATGCCCTTACTGTTAGTAACTCCTGGGCAATGCAGTAATGGGTTTGTAAATGCTTCATCTACCTCCTCATGCCCAAGCACCCAGGAAAGAAAACCAACCCCCTCCTTGACAGCAAACACAAGAGTTCACTTTGCTACCACAGCCTTTTGCTGCTGGGCAGCCTTTTCTCCCATCTTTGTAGACAGTGTACAAAGAAAGTACAGAAACAAACAAATGAGGATGGTGACATTGAGTGGCAGCTCCTCAGAGGGCAGTAATTTTTTATCCTTTGGGTGGTCGAACTGTAGAAAATTTGGCTCCAATACACGCAGCAGTTAATTAAAAATAAAAACACTGAGCCCAGCCATCACAGGAAGGAGTTTCTACTGTCTCAGAGACAAAAGCTGCCCTTGTGTCACCAAAATCATGTAATCATGAATTGCTTGCTTTATTCACAAAAATCTTCAGATCTACACTATCTAAAAGTCCTAATTCAGGTTTAAGCTACTGATGCACTTAGTTCACTGCAAGTTTTCAAACACCTAAGCTGTCTGAGTCAGAGGAAGCTGACTTTTGACACAGAAAGAGCTGTGAATATCCTGTGCTTCAGTCAATACACTGGCAAGCTCACTGTTGGAAGAGATGGAGGGACACCATCTGGGATAAGCAGCAATCCCACCCTGGTCAGACATGAGACAATGAAGCCCAAGCACCCAGTGAAATGCATCGTCCCTTTGCCAACAGATTCCAGCACAAATTACAGAGGGGTTACATTAGTAGAGAGCTAGCTGGTTAGTCAGCAAAGGAAGAGGAGATGTGTACACAGATACACAAGTATTAACAGCAACCATCAAGTTGATTAGTTACCATGGTGTCTAGAGGGACTGGAAGAGAAGACCCAGCCCTGCTACATTCCCAATCTGGCGTCTATATCAGGATCTCTGTAAGGAGAGGAAGATAAGCAGGATCCAATCTCAGCACACCAAGGCAGAAAGAAAAAAAATCAATAAATTAAAAAAAAATCACCAAAGTCAAGAGCATGAATGGAGAGGAGACTGTGGCCATGCAGGGGTTCCAGATGCCACGCAGTGCCCCAGCCCAACTCAGAATGGTTATCTAAGAGTAAGCACATCTCACCACCACCACCACCACACACTGGTTAGCATCATATAGAAGACAGTCCATAAGTTTGGAAGGGGTGACAGCACACTCATTTTCTCTTCAAATGTCATGCAGAGCTGGCACGGGCAGTGAAAGCAGTATTTGTACTTCAGAGATGACTTTTTCTAGAGAGCAGTTAAATCTACTACAAGAAATTACAGGGCATAAGTAATTGCTCCAGGCTCAGCATCAGCATGTGTCCTTCAGCAGGAAGACACTGGAGAGCAGGTCACTGGGAAGCAAGGCAAGCAGACCAGCTCATTCACACTGCTGGTGCATGACACTGTAGGCTTCTTTACAGTTCTTAGGGGAAGGACACATGCAGAAAGGGAAAACCAGGCTTTCCACACGATTTTGAGCACACAGAGACTCCTTTGCCATATTTAGCCTTACCACTGGGCAATAGACAACTGACTTTCTCTAAGTTCTCCAACTGGGAAAAGGATAGGGCAAAGTTTAATTTAGAAATTCCCCCACGTTTACTTTTTTTTTTTTTTTTTGAGTTATTTTCTTTTATCCCAAGGAAAACCAAAAGAACCTGCAAAAAGCAGGAATATTTGTTGGGGAAAGAACAGAACAAAGTTCTGCATCCTTTTCTGTGGCCACACACATAATTTTCATTCTTTCTTATAGAAGCAATTTATCAGCTAATTAGAGAGGAGAAAAAAAGGAAGCACCTTCCCCACCAGCACCAAGCTCCATCAACACAGGATTCAAGTGTTTGTTCTTGTTGCTTTTTCACATGTCCACTCAAAGATCAGTGCTTCACTTTGGAGTTCTCCTCCTAACTCTAAAAACTTTGCAGGGATGGTAACAGTTAACAAAAAACAGACAGTGAATGGGAATGGATGCAGAGTGGCTACTCCTTCCTTACTCTGAAGTGTGGTGATGAATGGGGTTTTGGGAAGTATACTCCAGGCTCAGGAGCCAGCAGTAGGAGCTGAAAAATCCAGGCTGGATGTCAACCATAAAGCATGCCTTAAAAATGCATGTATAGCACTTTTCCTTGGGGAGTGGCAAGGAAATGGAAAAAGACCAGCTAGGAGATATTAGATTATGTGTTCTTAGGGAACATATACCTGTGGCTGGGGATAAGCTCCATCATTTAGGGATTTTCAGGTGCAACTACCTCACAGTCAGCACAGTACAAAGAAAATCTTCCTAGACAGACACCCGGTGTTCGACACGGCCATGCCCTATCTCTAGACACGGTTAAGACTTGGCTGAAATAATTCCCACCCCCCTCTAAGCCCTCCCTGTGATCCTGCTGCTGTTCTCAGATCAGCCACAGGTGAGGAGGGAGATCTCTTACCCAGAGTATCTTTTTTTAGAGTTGTTCTTTCTGATGACAAGACAGACAACGATGGAGACGAGCGGCGAGAGACCGGTGAGCGTGCCGATGACTATCCCTGCCACCATGGCAATGGGGAATGCAGGCAGGCTGTCTGGGGAGAGAAGGGAGAAAACATTCAGCTCTTCTGCAGTCCCTCATTTCACTACTGCAAACCACAAATGCTCTTGGAGCTTGGATTCATTCAGAGCAAAGGGCACTGATGGAATACCCAGGAACTGGAACAGAAGTGGCAGCGACAGCAAGCACCCAGCAATGTATGAACAAAGCACACACCAAGAGAGTTCTGAATGTCACCATCCTTCAGGAGATATTTTATACTCAACCAACAATTTTTGTGTGTCAGGGAACAGATATGAATGTGGCACATTGCTAACCAAGAGTGCTGAAGGCTGAGTGTTCTCTGGTAGCATGTAGGTAAAAGCCTAGCTACTCCCCATGATCACACTTCAGAGTGTCTATACAGGATTCTGGTGTCTCAAAATACATCTCTATATATTTTTTATAGTCATTGTTTCCCTTCTTAAGCCAGGATCATTGTATGATACTAGGAATGGTCTTTACAGAATAGTATTGCTTTACTCATGTTCTCCCCAATATAATTCTGGGGAAGGCTAGGCCAAGACAGAGCAGCCAAAAATAAAAGCCAATCAGAAAGCAAGTTCACAGTAAGAAACATTAATTTTCCCACCCCCCAACATATTTAATGCAAGGAACATCTCAGACCAGAGGTTTTCTTACAATACTCCATGCTACACCATCTAGTGCACCAAACAGATGTGAATCAGAGTAAGATCCAACTCATGAAGCATCTTATATAGAAAAATCTGCATCTGATAATCACAGAATGGTTGAGGTTGGAAAGGATGCCTTGAGATTGTCTAGTCCACTCCTACTACTCAAACAGGGTCAGCTAGTACAGTCTGCATGATACTTCACCCAGTTTGGGTCTGACTATCTCCAAGGATGGGAGACTCCATTATCTACTGGGGCAACCTGTTCCAGTGTTCAACTACAGTAAAAAGATGTTTTCCTATGGAAACAAAGGAAATTCTGTCTGAACATTTATACCTTGTCACTAGGCACCACNTTTATCCCAAGGAAAACCAAAAGAACCTGCAAAAAGCAGGAATATTTGTTGGGGAAAGAACAGAACAAAGTTCTGCATCCTTTTCTGTGGCCACACACATAATTTTCATTCTTTCTTATAGAAGCAATTTATCAGCTAATTAGAGAGGAGAAAAAAAGGAAGCACCTTCCCCACCAGCACCAAGCTCCATCAACACAGGATTCAAGTGTTTGTTCTTGTTGCTTTTTCACATGTCCACTCAAAGATCAGTGCTTCACTTTGGAGTTCTCCTCCTAACTCTAAAAACTTTGCAGGGATGGTAACAGTTAACAAAAAACAGACAGTGAATGGGAATGGATGCAGAGTGGCTACTCCTTCCTTACTCTGAAGTGTGGTGATGAATGGGGTTTTGGGAAGTATACTCCAGGCTCAGGAGCCAGCAGTAGGAGCTGAAAAATCCAGGCTGGATGTCAACCATAAAGCATGCCTTAAAAATGCATGTATAGCACTTTTCCTTGGGGAGTGGCAAGGAAATGGAAAAAGACCAGCTAGGAGATATTAGATTATGTGTTCTTAGGGAACATATACCTGTGGCTGGGGATAAGCTCCATCATTTAGGGATTTTCAGGTGCAACTACCTCACAGTCAGCACAGTACAAAGAAAATCTTCCTAGACAGACACCCGGTGTTCGACACGGCCATGCCCTATCTCTAGACACGGTTAAGACTTGGCTGAAATAATTCCCACCCCCCTCTAAGCCCTCCCTGTGATCCTGCTGCTGTTCTCAGATCAGCCACAGGTGAGGAGGGAGATCTCTTACCCAGAGTATCTTTTTTTAGAGTTGTTCTTTCTGATGACAAGACAGACAACGATGGAGACGAGCGGCGAGAGACCGGTGAGCGTGCCGATGACTATCCCTGCCACCATGGCAATGGGGAATGCAGGCAGGCTGTCTGGGGAGAGAAGGGAGAAAACATTCAGCTCTTCTGCAGTCCCTCATTTCACTACTGCAAACCACAAATGCTCTTGGAGCTTGGATTCATTCAGAGCAAAGGGCACTGATGGAATACCCAGGAACTGGAACAGAAGTGGCAGCGACAGCAAGCACCCAGCAATGTATGAACAAAGCACACACCAAGAGAGTTCTGAATGTCACCATCCTTCAGGAGATATTTTATACTCAACCAACAATTTTTGTGTGTCAGGGAACAGATATGAATGTGGCACATTGCTAACCAAGAGTGCTGAAGGCTGAGTGTTCTCTGGTAGCATGTAGGTAAAAGCCTAGCTACTCCCCATGATCACACTTCAGAGTGTCTATACAGGATTCTGGTGTCTCAAAATACATCTCTATATATTTTTTATAGTCATTGTTTCCCTTCTTAAGCCAGGATCATTGTATGATACTAGGAATGGTCTTTACAGAATAGTATTGCTTTACTCATGTTCTCCCCAATATAATTCTGGGGAAGGCTAGGCCAAGACAGAGCAGCCAAAAATAAAAGCCAATCAGAAAGCAAGTTCACAGTAAGAAACATTAATTTTCCCACCCCCCAACATATTTAATGCAAGGAACATCTCAGACCAGAGGTTTTCTTACAATACTCCATGCTACACCATCTAGTGCACCAAACAGATGTGAATCAGAGTAAGATCCAACTCATGAAGCATCTTATATAGAAAAATCTGCATCTGATAATCACAGAATGGTTGAGGTTGGAAAGGATGCCTTGAGATTGTCTAGTCCACTCCTACTACTCAAACAGGGTCAGCTAGTACAGTCTGCATGATACTTCACCCAGTTTGGGTCTGACTATCTCCAAGGATGGGAGACTCCATTATCTACTGGGGCAACCTGTTCCAGTGTTCAACTACAGTAAAAAGATGTTTTCCTATGGAAACAAAGGAAATTCTGTCTGAACATTTATACCTTGTCACTAGGCACCACTGAAAAGCCTAGCTCAGTCTTCTTTAGATCTTACCAATGTACATAAATACCTGGTGAGAAGATCCCCCTGATCTCTTTGGCAGGCTATACAACCCCATGTCTCTCAGCTCCTATTTGTATGAGAGGTGGTTCAGACACCCCTTACTCATCTTAGTCACCCTTTGCTGGACTCATTCCTGCAAGGACCACAGCCTGTGCTTATACAAAGCATGTCCAGCAAGTCTGAAGTCTGTAGAAGACCAAGCCCAGTTTGACATACTTTCTAATTGCCAAGTCTCTTTCCTTTGTTCCCTTTCTCTTTCCCTTAGGGGAGGGAGGGGGGTTAACAGAGATAGTCTGTTATCTGTCTGGGGGGCTGCCCTGACCCTAAACCCTGACACCAGTGTTAGATGCCCATTCATAACAACATGATAATTCAGAGTCTTAGTAAGAAAGATGAAAACACAAGTGCCACAATTTAGAGGAAGACATCTCTTGTTTCTAGAGCCCTTCAGCAGCTCATAAATTCATCTGCTATTAAGGAAGAGAGTCCTACAGCTGGTAATACTTTTTAGGTACATGACTGAGATTGTCTTTAAGCCTCATGTAAAGAAAAACAAATTTACTGCAAGGCATACAAGAAGGAGTACCCCAGTTTCTATGCTTTTTTACCTTTCCAAATACAGGATTAACTATCTGCAAAAGCTTCAAAACAGACACACACACACACACACCAAAAAAAAAAAAAAAAAAAAAANTGCATGTATAGCACTTTTCCTTGGGGAGTGGCAAGGAAATGGAAAAAGACCAGCTAGGAGATATTAGATTATGTGTTCTTAGGGAACATATACCTGTGGCTGGGGATAAGCTCCATCATTTAGGGATTTTCAGGTGCAACTACCTCACAGTCAGCACAGTACAAAGAAAATCTTCCTAGACAGACACCCGGTGTTCGACACGGCCATGCCCTATCTCTAGACACGGTTAAGACTTGGCTGAAATAATTCCCACCCCCCTCTAAGCCCTCCCTGTGATCCTGCTGCTGTTCTCAGATCAGCCACAGGTGAGGAGGGAGATCTCTTACCCAGAGTATCTTTTTTTAGAGTTGTTCTTTCTGATGACAAGACAGACAACGATGGAGACGAGCGGCGAGAGACCGGTGAGCGTGCCGATGACTATCCCTGCCACCATGGCAATGGGGAATGCAGGCAGGCTGTCTGGGGAGAGAAGGGAGAAAACATTCAGCTCTTCTGCAGTCCCTCATTTCACTACTGCAAACCACAAATGCTCTTGGAGCTTGGATTCATTCAGAGCAAAGGGCACTGATGGAATACCCAGGAACTGGAACAGAAGTGGCAGCGACAGCAAGCACCCAGCAATGTATGAACAAAGCACACACCAAGAGAGTTCTGAATGTCACCATCCTTCAGGAGATATTTTATACTCAACCAACAATTTTTGTGTGTCAGGGAACAGATATGAATGTGGCACATTGCTAACCAAGAGTGCTGAAGGCTGAGTGTTCTCTGGTAGCATGTAGGTAAAAGCCTAGCTACTCCCCATGATCACACTTCAGAGTGTCTATACAGGATTCTGGTGTCTCAAAATACATCTCTATATATTTTTTATAGTCATTGTTTCCCTTCTTAAGCCAGGATCATTGTATGATACTAGGAATGGTCTTTACAGAATAGTATTGCTTTACTCATGTTCTCCCCAATATAATTCTGGGGAAGGCTAGGCCAAGACAGAGCAGCCAAAAATAAAAGCCAATCAGAAAGCAAGTTCACAGTAAGAAACATTAATTTTCCCACCCCCCAACATATTTAATGCAAGGAACATCTCAGACCAGAGGTTTTCTTACAATACTCCATGCTACACCATCTAGTGCACCAAACAGATGTGAATCAGAGTAAGATCCAACTCATGAAGCATCTTATATAGAAAAATCTGCATCTGATAATCACAGAATGGTTGAGGTTGGAAAGGATGCCTTGAGATTGTCTAGTCCACTCCTACTACTCAAACAGGGTCAGCTAGTACAGTCTGCATGATACTTCACCCAGTTTGGGTCTGACTATCTCCAAGGATGGGAGACTCCATTATCTACTGGGGCAACCTGTTCCAGTGTTCAACTACAGTAAAAAGATGTTTTCCTATGGAAACAAAGGAAATTCTGTCTGAACATTTATACCTTGTCACTAGGCACCACTGAAAAGCCTAGCTCAGTCTTCTTTAGATCTTACCAATGTACATAAATACCTGGTGAGAAGATCCCCCTGATCTCTTTGGCAGGCTATACAACCCCATGTCTCTCAGCTCCTATTTGTATGAGAGGTGGTTCAGACACCCCTTACTCATCTTAGTCACCCTTTGCTGGACTCATTCCTGCAAGGACCACAGCCTGTGCTTATACAAAGCATGTCCAGCAAGTCTGAAGTCTGTAGAAGACCAAGCCCAGTTTGACATACTTTCTAATTGCCAAGTCTCTTTCCTTTGTTCCCTTTCTCTTTCCCTTAGGGGAGGGAGGGGGGTTAACAGAGATAGTCTGTTATCTGTCTGGGGGGCTGCCCTGACCCTAAACCCTGACACCAGTGTTAGATGCCCATTCATAACAACATGATAATTCAGAGTCTTAGTAAGAAAGATGAAAACACAAGTGCCACAATTTAGAGGAAGACATCTCTTGTTTCTAGAGCCCTTCAGCAGCTCATAAATTCATCTGCTATTAAGGAAGAGAGTCCTACAGCTGGTAATACTTTTTAGGTACATGACTGAGATTGTCTTTAAGCCTCATGTAAAGAAAAACAAATTTACTGCAAGGCATACAAGAAGGAGTACCCCAGTTTCTATGCTTTTTTACCTTTCCAAATACAGGATTAACTATCTGCAAAAGCTTCAAAACAGACACACACACACACACACCAAAAAAAAAAAAAAAAAAAAAGAGTTAAAAGAAAAAACCACATACACTTTTCCAGAGCAAGAAACTAACCAGCAAGCCAAAACTACAATGCAGTATCTGCTGAAAGAGTGAGAATTAAAAACCTGATTGGTTGACTTCAGGTATTTTTTGGGGGGTTGGCTGAAGTTGAGGAAAAGACAGCAGTTACATTCTGCTGAAAGAGGTTTTTAAGATGATGGAAAAATGCACCTGACTGCACATGAAACTAGAGTCTGTCTTTACTGCCACTCAGAGCATGGTCCAACATACTGTAGGAAAGCTCACCATTTTACAATCACATCAGCTGAAGAATGTCTCTCCCAAAGTTGTTCTTGTATTTTTCAGCATTCCACAGTTATACCAGTACCTGACAAGTACTTGTGGAGCAGCCACTGACTTCACCGTGACAGTTCCAGCTACATAACCAAACACCAGCTCTGAAAACTAACACTCAGTTGCTCAACAGCCAATCATCCAGCTTTTCAAGGAACACTTTTAATTAAATGTCACCATACTTCAAAGCAACTTCCATTTTCAATAGTTTATTAGTATTAAGTTTAGGAAATAGGCAGGAAACTGAAGTTTTCTGTTGCTGAGGCAGGAAACTGAAGTTTTCTGTTGCTGCCAAGTATAAACATTTTCCTATGACAATGTTAAATTTTCTCCCCATGAGGTTTCAAAGATGGACTCTACCTCCAGATAACACAAGCTGGCTTGAACACAATGTAACTTCCTATTACAAGTAGAGGCAGCCTAATGTAAAAACTTGTTACTCCCTACAAACATCTGTCATTTAGACTTAGTCCTTTCCAGATTCAGATGCACTAGTGAAAGAAAAGCCTAGCTTCTCATCCCTGTCAGATTCTTCCAGTGTAGTTGATGGAGCTGTTTGTGCAAACACTACATTGATCCTGAAGTGAAAATCAGATGAGTTAGATTGCTTTGGCAATTTAAGACTGTTAAGCCAACCCAGAACTTGTTTAATCCAAAATCTAAGGCTAACCAAGCATCTATGAGACCTTTTAAATGTGTATGTGGCTGTGCTGGGTTTGTGTCTGGCAGGGTTCTGGTAGGGGGGAAGGGAGATACTGGCATGGCTTCTGCAAGAAGCTTCAAGAAGCTCCTCCTGATCCAAGCTGGACCAGCCTCTTGCCAAGACCAAGACAGTCTGTGCTAAGATAGCAGAAAAGGGAAAAACTTATTGGTCTTGTTTTGTTTTGGAAAGGAGTGGGAAATGAGAAAGATAAATATGAAGAGACTGAGGTCAGTGAGGAAGGAGGAGGAGAAGGAAGATGGAGCAGCCATTCCCCTTTGGCCTGTGGTGAGAAGGCAGGCTGAGCACTTGCTGCCCTCAGAGAGAAATGGAGCAGAATCCTACCTGCAGCCCATGGAGGCCACCACACCAGAGCAGGACACTGCATCCAAAGAAGGCTGTGGCTCTGAGGGAAGCCCATGCTGGAGCAGTCTGTCTCAGAGCAATGACCCCTGCTAGCTGAAGAAATGCATGGAGGACTGTGTCCCATGGGAGGGCTGCCACACTGGAGGAGGACTGTGAGCACTTTTCACCCCAAGCTGGAAGGAATGGTAGAAACAACATGGGATGGACTGACTGGAACCCCTATTTCTTGACCCCCTGCACCACTGCAGGGAAGGAGGTAGCAGAGCTGTGCCTAGGAAGAAGGGAGGGGTGGGGGGAAAGTCTTTTTAAGATTTGGTTCTGTTTCTCACTCTCCTACTCTGATTCAAATTAGTGAGTTGGTGGTGGCTTTGTTGTTTAAATTAAATTGATTTTGTTTTCCCAAGTCAAGTCTGTCTTCTGCCTGTGACCAGTAATTGGTGAGCTCCCCCTGTCCTTTGTCTCAAACCTCAGGTCTGTTCTGTTTTACCCCCCTCATCCCACCAGAGAGGAGTAAGCAAGTGGCTCCATAGTGCTTTTTTTTGCCATTTAGGTGGGCTTAAACCACAACAGTGGTTTTCAACAGTTTAAAAATACCAGACATGTGCACAGGAACAATTAAATGTATACATGTGCACATGGACTTATTTCAGTTGAAAAAAATTTATCCAGCTGAGTTCAGGATGAGTTGCAACCTATTACAAGTGCAGAAGTTTAATGAAAAGTCAGAATGCAAGACAGCACTGCAGCCATAGCTTGGAAAATCTGTTTTCTGTGTCTTCCTAAGAATTTGGAGGCAATTGTTGCAGCATTTTTCTGATGATGAGAAGTGAAATACAAGGTTCCCTTCAGAAACAGATTCTCATCCAGATGCTCCACCTATGGATAAGCCAGCATGCTTCAATGTACCTGTCAAAAAGCATCAGTGGAATTAGTGTACTGAAGACAGTTTTCATTGGCTTAAAGTGGTTTAAAATCTGAAGAGGCTTTGCCAACACAGCCTGACTTCACCAAATCAGCTGTTGCTTTACTGCTTCTCCATAGAGACTCTCAATACATTGCAAGAAACTTATCTGACCCTATTTTATATATTCAAACTTACAAAAAACAAGAAAGTTCCAAGTGATGGCACAACCTCCAGAAGTACCACCCAGCTCAAACTGCTCTGTGAAGAGTTAGCTACAGACCTTGCCTCTGTAAATACAAGGAACAAGCTCATGAGCAGGGCTACACCCCTGTCAGAGCAGCAGCACCATCCCATTTCAGCAGACAAGTAGGTACCTTCCCCAACACATTAAAACCTAATGGAATAGCTGTAACAGTACTTCCATTTAGGAATCTAATATATCTTATTGCCCTTATTAAATTTATATGAATTTGGAAATCTGATCACTGGAAGTACCATTTCATTACAGGAACAATCACACTTTGGCTAACCTCCAGCTCAGCTAGAACAATCAAGTGTTTTGGATGGCCAAGGGAAATAAAGAGCCAAACTGGCATACAGAATTTAAGTGCTCTTGAACTGTGAACATAACAATGCTCCAAATGCTAACTAGAAGCATTGCATGAGTGCAAGTACCCAGTTTATAAAGGTCACCATGGATACTGTAAGACCATACAGTAGACTACTGAACACACACACCCTTGCATGGAAGACAGTTGCATTTCACTGCCTGGTCAGGACAGGTTATTAGTTTTGGTTTTCAGTCTATATACTTGATGGATTCTAAAAGAAAGAGCCTGACACTTTACCTCATTACTCCCCAGATTTCAAAAGTCATCCTACCCCATGATACAGCATAATATAAAATAATAAAGAAATAAAACTCATAGGCCTTTGAAATGAGAAGATGGGTTTCCATCATGTTTTCCATCAGCATTTGCTAATGATTGTAAAAAGCATAAGGATTAGTGGGTATAGACAAAAAAAAATGGCATGACATTTAGTTTTTTAAACAGATGACAGAATATTGGTATGATTATTGGGATCTGGAAGAATAGAATTCAAGAGATAGTTGTTCCCTCCAGGCTCCCCCCCCACCATCAAGAAAAGGAATACAGACACAGAAGTGGGGGGGAGGGAAAAACAAAACAAAACA
>VYZU01039660.1:0-13041 GCA_013401355.1 Ceyx cyanopectus
TTTTTTGATCTGCATTATGTCAACTGCTGTGAGGGGGTGATTTGAATGGTGGAACAGCACTAAACTGAATGGAATCATTCCTCAGCAACAAGCACAATCATTATTTCTGGCCCCTGCCTTATGTTCTCCCTGTTCCAATTCAGGCATCTCACTTCTCACTCACTACAGGCTGCACTGCCTGGGTCCTGTGTGAGCACCCAGGTGAGAAAGCAGCTTCTCTACACACACAGAGATGTGAAATCCTCTGCAGTGCTCATTTTTATCTCGGGAAAACAGTCAAAGGATGGAGCAGATTTCCCAGCCCCAACCCCCAGGCTCCTCTGGTCCTCCTGCACAAGCTCAGTTAAGCTGATATCTTCATTTCCCATTTCTCTATCTGCCAGGGGTGCTCCAGAGGTTAAAGGAAGTTTGGAAGTGCTGAAAGATACTGGGATGCAAGAAGGCAGAAGCAGCAATGTGAAAAATTATCATTGCTTCCCAATTTCTGAGATTTACACTCTTACACATAAGTATTTCACCCAAAGTAGCATCCAGAGCATCTTCCCAAACAGAACAGGAGCAGCAATTAATGACTTAAATGTTCTGATATCTTCAGAGAAAGGCAAATCTTTTGGTGAATTGTGTCAGCTGTTTAGAAATACAAACAGAATGATTAATGCTGGTGTCTAATTTAATTTCACCTCAGGATTTCTTCTCCTCCCTCTCCTCTTTGGGAACTCACACATGAACACACAGAGATGATCAAGAACTAAATGAAGAGGAACAAAAAGGGACAGGCAGAGACTTCTCAGGAGCAGGAGAGTCAATTCCCTAGCCCCTTCCAGCAGCTTTCCCTACCTGCCTAGGACAGCTGGGGAAAGCAGATCAATAGGAGGTGCTTTTTGTTACATCCCATCAACCCTTTTCATCCTGGATTTGTGTTTGCATTGGCATTGTAAAGAAACAACTGAGCTGGAATATTTCTTAAAGGTGTCCAAAAAACTAAAAGAAACACACACAGATGGAGAAAAAAACAACCAACCCACCACACACACAAAACCACCCCTAAAACTACAATAGAAACAAACAAACAAAAACAAACAAACAAAAACCCCATGCACAACCAAAACCAAATAAATAAACAAAACCACAAAAAAAACCCCACAAAACCAAAACACAAAAATCCACCAAGAAATAAATAAATAAAAATACCCCCCAAAAGCCAAACAAACAAAAAAACCCCAACCAAACCCAAACCCAACCAACCAACAAAAACCCACAAGCAGGGTTTTTCATTCTCAAATTCCCTGCAGGATAACCTTGGGATAGCCCCAGTATTCCAGAGGCATCCTGCTGCTGCCACGGGATGAACCCATCACTCTTTGGTACCACCACCACACTCCCAACCCTCACCCCACGAAGATAAACCATCCCCAGCCTAGAAGTGCCCACGGGACCCCAAACCCTCCCACCCCCCCATGGCTGAGGGTCCCCAAGGTGCCCCTGACCAGCAGCACCCCACAGAGGGACCCACCTGGGTGATCCCAAAGTGCCCAGCGAGCGGCTGAGACGGCTGCAGGCCAGCAGCCCGGAGCCTTGGCCAGGTGAACCATGTGTGCAGCCCTCTTCCCAGGAATACTGCTGGCTCCCTCCCTCTGGAATGCTGGCTGAGGAGCTCAGTCCATCCCAGGAGGAAGGCGACAGCTCCAAGAAGTCAACAAGGTACTCAAGTGTATCCCAGCGGAGTCAGCCCTGCCTCCCCGTCTGGCCTGGCTCAGACACAACCGCTCGTTGTTCCAGGGAGGTTTGGGGAGCTATTAATTATCCAGAAACATTCCAGGAGAGGTGAATAAGCAGCATCATTACAGGCATGTCCCAGCTGACTTCCCCGGGATCAAAAAGGTGCCAGGGATTTGCCCGCGGGATCGGGGGACACTGATGACAGAGCTGGTTTCCACCAGGGCACCCTCTTCTTTTTCCTTACTCTCATCATCACCATTCCAGCCAAACCACTGCCCAAAAGCAAAGCCTGGTTTCTAATTCCTCTAGAGAACACCTAAAAACCAGCAGAAATAAGGGATTTCCAACCCACCAATAAATAAGTTGATGCCAAAACCTCTCGTTCAGCCTCCCTGGCTCAGCCTCTGGCCACGTTCCTCACCCTGCACACCACAGAAGTCATCCCTTTGGAGTTAGGAATACTCAGCTCCCTCAGCTGAGAGTTACTGGCTTTAAAGGAACCT
This sequence comes from Ceyx cyanopectus, assembly GCA_013401355.1. Lineage (NCBI taxonomy): Eukaryota > Metazoa > Chordata > Aves > Coraciiformes > Alcedinidae > Ceyx > Ceyx cyanopectus. Next base: position 2,223 of record VYZU01039660.1, read on the forward strand.
CCCCAGCAGCTCTAGTGAGGAGGGAAATGAGCACCTGACAGAGCCTGCAAAGCTCCAATTACCTGAATCATCATTTTTCTATCAGGCCATTGTCAGCTCCAGCAACACCCCTCCATCAGCACAGCTCCAACCACACCAGGGACAGGAGGAGGTTTATTTTGTCCTGTGACTTTGTCACAAAACTGATATGAAATCACAGATCCTCCTTTTTACACTCACATGGACTCACACGCACGCTTCACTGTTCAGAAATAATTTCTATTACTCCTTCACAAGACAAAAAAAGCAGGTTGAAGGAGATTTACTCCTTGGATGGTGTCGGGTGGGTTTTGGTTCTGCTGCCAAAGCCCAGGGAGATGGAGCAGCACCAATGAACTGGAGCCTCTGCCCAGAGAACTGCCCCCATAGGCAGCACCACGAGTGGTGATGGAGCTGGAGTGGGTCTTGGGAAGAAGGGAATATATCACCTGGATGCACAGCACGTCCCGGGGCACCTCCTGGCTCCCCTCAGCCCTGCAACCACAGGAGCCTTTCCTCACTGCTGCACCCAAACAGCTTCCACAGCTGGCCAGGGGCTCCTGCTTCCAGCCCCCAAATATTCAACCTCTCCAGTTTAGCTGCAATGGTTTGAAACCCTTAGAGATCTGCACTGCACCTCTTCATTTAGGACTGGACCCCCAGAAGACACTGCTGAGTGTAATTATCTTTTATATTCTCCTCTAGCTGGTCATCCCAAGTCTCCTCCATGAAACCTGAGCTCTGCCCAAGCCCTGATCAGCCATTTTTTATTCTCTTAATGTGACTCAGGGAAAGCAATTCAGCCCTAGAAAACATCCCCAAGCAAAAACACACACAAAAAAACCCCAAAATAACAACAAAACCACCAAAAAAAAAAAGAATAGAAACAACAAAAAAAAACCCAACACCCCAAACAGACCCAACCAAAGCGACACTGGAGATTCTTCAGCAGGAGGAAAGCCAAGCAAACAGAACCCAGCTGACTGCTGCAGTTCAGATACTGGGTGGGACTCTTTTCCCTGGGTATTTCTTGGAAGCTCCATCCCCTCTGGCAGGGGAGCCCGAGCAGCACTGGGAGGCAGCAGCCAAAGTCAACAGGGCAGCCGGGAGCAGAGGGTTCGGCTGCAGCTCTTCCGCCAGCCTCGCTCCAAGGAATGTTTGTGTTGGTTCCTCCACCAGCGACTTCAAACAACACACCCACGGCCACCAAACAGCCCAGCAATAGCCAGGAGGCTTCCCACTGCCAAGTATTTCATCCTCAGTTTCAGCCTGAATTCAGGTTTGGATTGTTGTGAGTTATCTCTCCAGCATCCCGTTCCAGTTGGAAGTGGAGAAAGGGAACATCCAGTGCCATGCTGGTTTAGCCAGAGCTCTTATGCCAGCCCAGGAAGGTGGGATGTTTCTGTTTGGGTTCTGGGGTTTTTCAGGATATATACTGACCAAAACTCTGTGTCAGGAAGGGTTATGAATAACACTGTGCTAACAACATGGAGGAAAATCTCCATTGATGCAGTTACACGTGTAACTTCCAATAGAACTAACTGCAATTTGATTTATATGCTGACAGCACCTCAGGTAATGTATGAAATCCAGTTATTGGCATCCTTGAATTAGGAATTATCAATCCATTTCAAGTTCCTTTTCTTGCTCATTACATACATAAATCACTAATGCCACGAAGCTCTGACTGGCACCTGCACATTCCCATCGTGGTGAACAACTATTATCAACACACATTCCTGCAGGACAGCTGGATTTGTTGTCACCATTTCAAACCCAGCACTTCCACAGAGTAACTTGCAGTGGGAAGTGAGCAGGGAAAGCTTCAGATGCTCTGGTCCTATTTTCATTTGCCAGAGAATCAACGGAGGGGAGCTCTGTGCTTGGGCTGCCCCAAAATCATCAGCTACCAGAACAGACCCAGTAACCCTACCCAAGCAAGGCACTGCACTGACTCACACCCAGACCATCTGCACATAACATTCAGGAGAGCTTTAACATCCCAACATCTCCAACTGCCAGACAGGATTACACAGAAGGACGTGTGGACTGAGCTGGAGATGGCCAGGAAAGCTTTGGAAGCAGACTGAGAGGAGAAACATGAATCCTTTTGGGATCCACACACGACTTAGCTCTTGACATTTCAGTTTTCAGACAGAAAACTTGAGAGCAGGTAACACTCTGGGGGTTACTGAAGCCCTCGGTCTGTGTTTTAAGAGATATTAAAGAATCTGAGCACTGCTATCAGGAATTAGTCCCCAAACCCCTGAGTTGTTACCATGCAGAAGCAATTCTGGAGCCATGAGCCACCTTCAGCAGCTGCTAAGTTACAGCAGCTAATGCCGTGCCAGCCTTTTTTTCAGGAAGAAAAATACTCAAACCCTGGGTGTTCTTCCTCATTTCCACCTCAGTGTCCCCTGCCAGCAATGGCTCCTACTAAATAACCCCCCCAAACCTTCACCTTGATCATCCAGGGTGGATTTTATCCTTTCCCACTGAATCTACTTCATCTGATATTTGCCTTTCCCAGTATCTAGTCCATATGTCATTTGCCAAAGGACAGAGATGAACTTTCCACTACTCCCCTTGACAGCTTAATTACTGTCTCAAATATGGAGCACGCCATGACAACTTCACATTTGTTCCCACATCTCCTTTTCCTGGCACGCCAACGTCTGCAGAGGATGCTGTCATTAAAAAGGAATCAAATGATGGGGTTTTAAATACAGAAACCAACCTGGACATTGTCAGCTTCTTTGCCTGAAGAAAATGGATCCCCCAGCACGTGAGCAAGTACAGATGCTCTTGAGTCAGGCAGCAAAACTTTGAATATCCTGAATTACACACATCACGGCAATTCCAAACATTCCAGTTTGTGAAAAGCAAAGTTTTGAAGTATTTAATTGGTTTATTGAACCCCAGGCTTTTTTGTTTTATAAACTCTAAGTTTGTGGGTAAGTTACTTTTAGGAGGAGGTAAAGAACACCATGTAGAAAAAAAAAAAAACAAACGAGAAAAAGGATTAATTGAAGTGTATTTTTAAACATCCAGTGCAATTTCAAAAGGAAAAAAAAAACCAAACCAAACCAAAAAGACACTGAGAAATGCAGCAAAAGGCTGTGGGATCACTTCAAAGGAAGCACCAACACAGGGACAACACAAACACCCACCCCCTGGCCCTCTCCCGGCCCTAACCTTCCATTCCCCTTCCTCCTGTGCCTGCAGACAGGGCAGCCTGACAAGTGGTGTAAGAAAATCCCCTGAACTGAGCAGCTCTGGGTTCAGCAGAGCTGCTGACGTTCCCTTTGGCTTCCCCCCAGCAGGGTTGGGAGCTGACTGTGAGCTGGACTGGGAACACCATCCCACTAATGAGATAAGCAGAAGGCATCAGTGGCTGCAGCACTCCTACTTCCAAGGAGCCTACACTGCAAGCCAGGAGTGCAAAACCTCCCTGAGAACAGCATGTCCAGCTTTTTATCTCCTGAAGTAGCTCAGAAACCACTGCATGGGAAGGAAGCAAAGCCAATCAAGCTGAAGACATTGTGGTTTCCACCTCAGCCTGCCTTGGAAAGCTTCATCTCTAGCCCCAGTGACACTGCTGGGCATTCCCCTAGACAAGGTCCAGAAATACCAGCTCCCCATTTGGAGCAGACATTTGCAAGATCCTCAGCAAGGCAAATTCTCTTTCTCAAACTCCAAAGTGACCAGTGAGGCTTCCCTGATGGCTGAGCCCCTGGAAAGAGAAGCCCAGAGCAGCTCTCACAGAAAACCCAGCACTTTAAAAACAGAGTTGGGAGAGAAACCACTTCTCCCTGCTACACTCCACAGGGAGGATTTTAATTGATATCCTCCAAGAGGAGACTTTCAGACTAAATCCTTTTTGCTGCTCCCTCTAAACAACATCACAGTTCAGTGTCATCGCTTCTCTGCTCCATAATTCTGATTACAGTGGAGCTCAGAACTTGTCTTTCAGGACAATCCAAAGGCTGCCTGACAAATGCACTCTCCCAGTCACCACACACTCCACCCTGTGTGTTGATTCCTGTTGCAACACACACAACTATCTAAACTTCGTGTTTCATATTAGTTTGTACTTTCCTTGATTTCACAACATACTCGAAATAGAATGAATAGAAAATTCTTTCCTCCTGAGGTTTCAGTTCCCTCTTTTTGAAAGCTGCATCAACGACTTGGGACAAGGCTGTTCCTCATCTGGCACATTCAAATCTCCGCCAGCAGGCACTTGGGGCTCAACTTAGGATTTTTGAAAGTCCAAGATCAATTCTCATTAACCACACAGAGGTGCAAGACCCAAACAGAAGAAAACACCAATGAGAACCAGCCCAAGATTTCACTCTGTAAACAAGACAGCCAGGTAAAGAGCTATTAAAATGATATTCAAATAATGAAATGCTATTCAGTGCTGTGAGAGTAGGATTGTTTCTTAAGCATTTCAGCAGACCCTCAAATATCCAGAGGGTTTGCACTAGAAGTTGTTCAACTCCACAGCATTGTATTTGAAAAAAATGCCTTTATCTGCAGAACTAGCAAATCTGTCTGGTAGGATTTGCTCAATGTCAGAGAGAGTGATGCTCAGTTTGTGTAGCTGCTGCTTTTATCCTCTAAGGCTTTGGAAGGAAAAGGGGAGAAGGCACTAGGAAATCCATGTTGAAAAAAAGACACTTTATACAGTGTATTGTGAAAAATACAATGCACTTGTCCACCTACAGCTTCAAATAAGGTTTTATTTGCAATATAACTATTCAAGCACTCTCTCTCTTTCCCCAGATGTCAGATTCTGCATTTCCTTGAAATTGAGGCTGCCTTACACAGCCACATCTGTGGGTGGACATTTGTGGAGATCCATGAGTAACCTGTGCCAGATATTATGAACGAGCTGACTAATCTGCAGAGAAGTCAAAAATCTGTGCTTTGATAGTCCTGCAGAGTGATGGATTGAGACAGCAAAATGCCAAGGAATCCTGTTCATTTCCAACATCAGCCAAGGTCAAGATGATCCACTTGGCTACATCAGCTTCCCTCAGAGCCCTGTCAGCTGTCAGCTTGTGAGTTAACAGATACACAGATTATCACCTTTCCTTTGCATGCATGAACGTCCCTTTGGAAACAGAAAGGTTAGTGGGAAGGTATGGAAACATGTTCTGAACTTAGTGTTGACTCTTCACTGCAAAAACTGTTGCTTTCCAAGCACTCAAGAGGCAAAACCACAGAATCCTAGATGGAAAGGACCTCCCAGATCACCCAGTCCAATCATCCCTACAACAAAAAAAAACTAAATACCTGACCATTCAAAAAAAACCAACCCCACAACTACCCAACCTGCCTCCCCCAGAGCATGCCCTGAAGCACCTTGGCAACCTGTTTCTTAAAGACCTCTAGGGATGGGGACTCTACCCTGTCCCTGGGCAGCCTGTTCCAGGACCTCACCACTCTCTCCAGAAATAATTTCTTCCTAATATCCAATTATATATATGATATACACCTCCCTTGCTGCAACTTCAGCCCATTCCCCTGGTTCTTACTAAGGAGAGGCCTCAGCCACCTCCCTTCATGCTCCTGGCAGGAGCTGCAGAGGGCAATGAGCTCCCCCTCAGCTCCTCTGCTCCACACTGCCCAGCTCCCTCAGCCTCTCCTCACACCCCTTGTTCTCTTGGCAGCTCCTCTGGATACGTTCCAGCCCCCCCAATGTCTGTCCTGGAATGAGGGGCCCAGAGCTGACCCCAGCACTGAGATGGGTTCACCAGGGCTGAGCACAGGGTCCCCATCCCTGCCCTGCTCCTGAGCCAGCCCAGGATCCTGGGGGCTTCTTGTCCCCCTGGGCACACCCTGGCTCATGTTCAGCTGGGTGGTATCCCCAGGTCCTTTTCTGCTGGGCAATTTCCAGCCTGGAGCTGCTGGAGGTTGTGGTGACCGAAATGCCTCGTTGTCTACTCTTAAACCTCACCCTGTGCAAGCAGAATTTCTAAGCCAGCTTTAAAGGCAGTCACTTAGGAGCCATATTCCTTCATAACCTCCACCATCCCTAGCAAAGCCAGACAGTAAGAGGTCTCCAACGAGGAGCACAAGACAAGGAGATCCTGAAAAACCTCTGGCTCTCCAAATGAAAAACATCACTGGCGCCCAATGGCCCAACTGGGATGCAGCCTCCACAGCTCCTCATTCCGGCTATTGTCATCTAATAATAGCCCTGCAGAGCCCCCACAAGCCAGCTCTGGCCACATTGTGTGCTCTGACTATCCACCTTCCCCACCCCGAGAGCTATTTAAAGTGTAGAACAAGTTTCCCTTTGAATGTCAGCCCTGGTTGGGAAGTGGGAGCGACCGCAGTCAGATTGCTGCTGTTCCAAAGCTCTGCCCGCTCAGCTGGACAGAGGGGAGCTTGTGTTGGAAATCAACAGCAAAGGGAATCAACTGCTCAGAGAAACCCACCAGTGTGGGTCTGGAAAGTCACACAGGACACCACAGGTATCCCAAAGCCAGCATCTTCCCAGCAGCAGCTCCTGGCTCCAGCACCATGTGCAACCTGGTTAAGGCTTCCAAGGGTACCCACGACAGAGAAAACTACAGGAGCCAGTGATTTGTCCTGAGGGTGAATACATCCCAACTATAACTCCTGCCTCCTCCTATGCTTGCAATAAACCAGCAATTTGGCAAGTTTTATTGAATTACCTCAATATTTCTATTGAATTCTTTGTTCAAGTGCTAAAATCCCACAATGCTCCCTGATCCAGCGTGGTTCCTATGCTGGCAGGGATGACAGGTACCAATAAACCAGGCAAAAATCCCCCTGCCAGTCAGGCCCAGAAGCTGAAATCATGAGTCACGTGCTGTGACTGCTGTCCAAGAGCAAAACCACAGCAGCAAACCCTCAGCATTTGTAAGGAAGTCAAAATACAACAAAAGCAGTAGGAACATACTGGGAATGAATGCCACTGCCTGGAGACACTGCACACATCTCAGTGTGACTTCAGCATTATGAACTGATACCCTGTTCACAAAACAAAGCTCTGTGCTTGGGTTCTTTCAGTAAACACTCGGGTTTTGATTCATAATAGACACAGAACTGTTACCCTTTAAAGAAAACAAAACACATTATTTCAGCCCCAGGAGCCCCAGCCCAACCTCTCAAGACATCTGCAAAAACCCAAGGCAGAATTTCTTCTTCTATCTGCAGCCACTTAGAGCCAAAAGCTCCTCCCAGCTCCAATCTGGGTCCAGAGGAGCAGAAAAGTGATTCATCCTCCCACTCTCCATTCAGCTCCCACTCCTCTGCTGGAGCTGCCAGGAGAAGCTGGAGCCCAGCACCTTCAGCAGTGCGGTGAGTCCATCGCTGAGACAGAGTCACTCCCAGCTCTTCCAACAGCATGAACATTTGGTGACATTTCAGTTGCTCCAAACAAGGAATGAATTTGAACAAGGACCTAAAAAAGATGTAGGTTAAGTCACATCCACGCTGACTTCTCCCTCATTAAACTAGATTTTAATTATTCCCAATTTGCTGCTTGTTACGTATGAACCGTGTATTAAAGAAAACATTAATTAAAGAATCATTTTAACAAGCAGAGGAAAAAAAAGCAGCTTCCAAAAGTGGACACACTGATACCCAGCTCTCTTCCAGTTACTGAGTTCACTTGACTTCTCACTTCAAACCACCTCGCCAAAGGGAGAAAACTGCAACTAACCTCAAGCCAAATCAAAATGACAACAATTAAGCCAATAACAAGTTGTTTGGCTTAATAAAAATGAGTTCAAGCCCTGAGCCTGCAGTTTTCAATGGCATTTTAAAGCCTTCCCATGGAGGAACCACTGCTTGCTGTTCAAAGTCCCCCAGGGTCTGAGTGGATGGCTACAGAACTGAGGTACCAACAAAACAAGCTGAGCAAAGGAACTAAAATTCAACCCCAAGAAAAAATCTCTACTCTAGAAAGTTAACAGCAAGTCTATGAATATATTCAGTTAGGTAATGAAAGAAACCCAGCCTGCACTAGTAGTTTATTTAGACTAACCACGTTATTAAACAATTTGCCATCAATAACAGCCACTGCCACACAGAGAAACAGCCACCCTGCCAAACACATTCCAGCCAACACTCTGACCTCAAATCAAGCTGAGGCAGGTAGAAAATGAAATCAAGGAACCAGGCACTTGCTCAAATCTTCAGCCCACCCTAATTATCGACAAGGCAAAGCGGATTTTTCTTTGCTCCTGACACACTTTTCCTCTTCCCCCAACACATCCGATTGCTTTGTATCTTTTCCCTTGTCTATTGTAGGCCCAGTCACAAGGAAAAAAAGGCATTAACACCTTCAGCCGGATTAGCAGCACTGGGGAGTGCTGAGAAAGCTTCCTTAGCACACAGCTTTTGAGCAGAGCTGGCCTGGCTGCAGCCTCCCTGACCCAGAGACTGCACAAAGATGCTCAGAGGCTGAAACACCTGTGCTATGGGGACAGCTGAAGGAGCTGGGGCTCCAGGGAGACCTTATAGCCACCTTCCAGTGCCTGAAGGGGTTCCAGGAAGGCTGGAGAGGGGCTGTTCACAAGGGCCTGGAGTGAAAGGACGAGGGGTAATGGGTTTAAATTAGAGAAGAGTAGATTTAGACTGGTTATCAGGAAGAAGTGCTTTCCCTTGAGGGTGGTGGATCAGTGGAACAGGTTCCCCAGGGAGATAGTTGGGGCACCATCTCTGGAGAGATTCAAGGAGAGGCTGGCCAAGGCTCTGAGCAGCCTGGGCTAGTTGAGCGTATCCCTGCTCACTGCAGGGGGCTGCACTAGACGGACTCAATCTCCAGAGGTCCTTTCCAACCCTGAACATTTTGTGAACAGCAAAGGTCTCTGCAACCCCAAATATTCCTCACGGGCACAGGAAAGTGTCACCAAAACCCAGGCACAAGCAGTAGTGAAATCAGCATCTCAGTCTTCTCAACTGGCCTCTCTCCTTGGCAGCTTCAAGATCTCAAAATTTACAAATACAAACTGGATGTCTAGGACTGGCAAAATGGTATCTCTGCCAGCGCTGAAGTTCACACAAGCATTTAACTCCCAAAATAAACCTTAAAGAAAACATTCATTCAAGACTCTGTCCCAGTGGAGCAAAACGAACTTTGGAAGAATCATAAAAGAAAAAAATAATTGGCACTTAAAAATAGCAAACCTGGTTATTTGGGCTCGGAAACTTCATGGGAGTGTTTATTTCCTACTTATTACCCAAAGCATTGCCCAGTGGCAGAAGTCAGGGAGGAAGAGGAGGAAGGGGAGAGGAGGAGGAGGCGGAGGAGGGGCAGAGGAGGAGGAGGAAGGGGAGAGGAGGAGGAGGCGGAGGAGGGGCAGAGGAGGAGGAGGAAGGGGAGAGGAGGAGGAGGCGGAGGAGGGGCAGAGGAGGAGGAGGAAGGGGAGAGGAGGAGGAGGAGGAAGGGGAGAGGAGGAGGAAGGGGAGCTTCCCTCCAGCTCCCTGTTTCCACTCACACCAGTGAGCACCTCTCAACAGCCATCCCAGTCAAACCAGTGCTGGGTTTACTCCTTCCAGAACCTCCAGAACACCCAAAGAACACAAAAAAAAATAAAAGCCACGATGCAATTTTTCTCCTCAAGAAGAGTCACATCCTTTCCAGCCAGTAGGCTGCTTTGCCAGCATGAAGCCAGTTCAATATTCTCCCAACACGTCTCAAAGCTGTAACTGAATCCCAGTCATCTCACCAGGGACCTTGATTTAGGTCATTTTGAGTAATTCATTACCCTTTAATCATTTTACCTATTGCAGCCTGCTGGGAACACAGTGCTGAGCCTCTGGGAAATTGCTGCTGAGAGCCCTAAGGAACAGAGACTGCTCCAAACTGGTCCCAGTTAACCCATCCCAGTAGGACAACCCTCCCAGCACCCACAAAGCATCACACAACTGGGTTAGACTGGATCATCCCTCCCTGATCATAAACCATGGAAAGCAAAGGAATTTTAAAGAGGAAAAGAAAGCAAATTGTTATGATATGCATGTGATAAAATATACATGCAGTTGGACACAGAAATCACTTGCTTTATTTAGCTTCAGAAGTAGCTGAGGAATAACATCTAGAATGCTCAAAATATGCCACAGGAAGTTTCAGAAGCAGAGAATTCTCCAAAGGACACTCTTGGCTTTGGGGATTTTTCTTTCTCTTTCTTTTTTTTTTAATATATCAAAGATGCAAGAGTCCTCCATTATAAACACGAGGTTTGATGTATTAACTTCCTCCTGCTGATGGGCAAGGGGTCATCCTGAGACTAAAACCTAAGCAGAGATAAGATGTTAAGTGAAGGAGGACTTGAGAAAGTGATGGGGTAATCAAATACCCACAGCAAGAGATTTCTGATGGAGCTGAATAGTTCTTTAGCACATGGAAAAAAGCATTTTTGTTTGGGCTGCTTCAAAACAAACTCAACCTCTCAAGTAAATAAGCACTCCAGCCACTGGAAAATGGAAAAAATAGAAAAGCTTTCCCCATATCTGACAAAAACCACTCTGTAATGGTAAGAACACCAGTGTTCCAGCAAGTTAATGGTCAACAGGTTGTTCTTGCTGCCAGTTAACAGCCTGTGCAGGGAGGCTCTGGGCGGTCTTGTGTTTGGTAATAAAATGAGCTGTAAGGGGCACACAAACAGAAGCAGGACAAAACAAAGAAAACAAAACAGAAAAAACACACACAAGAACAAGAAAACACACAAAAACAAGAAAGCACACACACAAAAACAAGAAAACACACACAAAAAAAAAAGACGAGGCAGGGAAATAAAAGGAGGAGGCAGGGAAA
>VYZU01039660.1:13153-30582 GCA_013401355.1 Ceyx cyanopectus
GAGGAGGAAGGGGAGAGGAGGAGGAGGAGGAGGAAGGGGAGAGGAGGAGGAGGAAGGGGAGAGGAGGAGGAGGAGGAGGAAGGGGAGAGGAGGAGGAGGAAGGGGAGAGGAGGAGGAGGAGGAGGAAGGGGAGAGGAGGAGGAGGAAGGGGAGAGGAGGAGGAGGAGGAGGAAGGGGAGAGGAGGAGGAGGAAGGGGAGAGGAGGAGGAGGAGGAGGAAGGGGAGAGGAGGAGGAGGAAGGGGAGAGGAGGAGGAGGAGGAGGAAGGGGAGAGGAGGAGGAGGAAGGGGAGAGGAGGAGGAGGAGGAGGAAGGGGAGAGGAGGAGGAGGAAGGGGAGAGGAGGAGGAGGAGGAGGAAGGGGAGAGGAGGAGGAGGAAGGGGAGAGGAGGAGGAAGGGGAGCTTCCCTCCAGCTCCCTGTTTCCACTCACACCAGTGAGCACCTCTCAACAGCCATCCCAGTCAAACCAGTGCTGGGTTTACTCCTTCCAGAACCTCCAGAACACCCAAAGAACACAAAAAAAAATAAAAGCCACGATGCAATTTTTCTCCTCAAGAAGAGTCACATCCTTTCCAGCCAGTAGGCTGCTTTGCCAGCATGAAGCCAGTTCAATATTCTCCCAACACGTCTCAAAGCTGTAACTGAATCCCAGTCATCTCACCAGGGACCTTGATTTAGGTCATTTTGAGTAATTCATTACCCTTTAATCATTTTACCTATTGCAGCCTGCTGGGAACACAGTGCTGAGCCTCTGGGAAATTGCTGCTGAGAGCCCTAAGGAACAGAGACTGCTCCAAACTGGTCCCAGTTAACCCATCCCAGTAGGACAACCCTCCCAGCACCCACAAAGCATCACACAACTGGGTTAGACTGGATCATCCCTCCCTGATCATAAACCATGGAAAGCAAAGGAATTTTAAAGAGGAAAAGAAAGCAAATTGTTATGATATGCATGTGATAAAATATACATGCAGTTGGACACAGAAATCACTTGCTTTATTTAGCTTCAGAAGTAGCTGAGGAATAACATCTAGAATGCTCAAAATATGCCACAGGAAGTTTCAGAAGCAGAGAATTCTCCAAAGGACACTCTTGGCTTTGGGGATTTTTCTTTCTCTTTCTTTTTTTTTTAATATATCAAAGATGCAAGAGTCCTCCATTATAAACACGAGGTTTGATGTATTAACTTCCTCCTGCTGATGGGCAAGGGGTCATCCTGAGACTAAAACCTAAGCAGAGATAAGATGTTAAGTGAAGGAGGACTTGAGAAAGTGATGGGGTAATCAAATACCCACAGCAAGAGATTTCTGATGGAGCTGAATAGTTCTTTAGCACATGGAAAAAAGCATTTTTGTTTGGGCTGCTTCAAAACAAACTCAACCTCTCAAGTAAATAAGCACTCCAGCCACTGGAAAATGGAAAAAATAGAAAAGCTTTCCCCATATCTGACAAAAACCACTCTGTAATGGTAAGAACACCAGTGTTCCAGCAAGTTAATGGTCAACAGGTTGTTCTTGCTGCCAGTTAACAGCCTGTGCAGGGAGGCTCTGGGCGGTCTTGTGTTTGGTAATAAAATGAGCTGTAAGGGGCACACAAACAGAAGCAGGACAAAACAAAGAAAACAAAACAGAAAAAACACACACAAGAACAAGAAAACACACAAAAACAAGAAAGCACACACACAAAAACAAGAAAACACACACAAAAAAAAAAGACGAAGCAGGGACAAAAAAGGAGGAGGCAGGGAAATAAAAGGAACCTGTTCATCAGACAGACCTTAGTGCAGAGAGCTGATTTCATTCCTGCTATCACTGTCCAAGATCCAAAGGAGTTCTGGACACACAGTGTAACCTTCCATGAGACAGCCCAAGCCAATTGATTTCCATAAATAAATAATCCAAATACATAAATCGTCCAAATAAATATAAAGTCAAACAAACAAAAAGAAAGAAGCAAAGAAAAAATGAAAAGCAAAACCACATACATAAAAACAACCAACCAACCAACCAACCAAATACCCCAAAATAAGCCAGAACACCCTAAAAAGCACCAGAACAAGCCCAACACAAACCACCTTGTGCATCCTCTGCATATACCTTGCCAGGGGAGCTCTCTAAGCAGCCTCCCTTCTCCAAAGCATCTCTTGCAAGGGATCAGTGTTTCAATAGTTAACACATCAAAAACCCCTCACAACCCCTCCCAAGATCCAGAATCCTTAAAGCTAAAAGAAGCAGCAACTGAGCAGCACTTTGATGCCAACCACAGCAGCTGGTTGGCTGGAGGGTGGGGTAGGAATGAGGATTTGCACAAAGCCTGGGCATAAAACCACTGCAAGGAGGCAAGGGAGCTGGAAAAGCCAGTGGAAAATGAGAGGAAGATGCTCTCAGCTCCAGCAGAAAAACCAACCTTACTGGTCTGCTCTGTCACTGGTGGTCTGGCCATCACAAATACAGATGGAATCTTCCCTCTCCTCAGCCTGGGGAACAGAGTTGCTGTGGGTGCTCCCCCAGACTGAGCTCTGAATTAACCAGGAACAGTCCAGCACATCTATAAATCCCAGCCAGCATCACCAGCCCTTGGAATATGGTACCAGAAAACACCTTTCTGAACAAAATGTGGTTGATTTCGGGTTGGGTTTTTTTTTTGAGGGAAATGGTTTAGGGGTGAACTTTGTAGAGTAGGGTTCATGGTTGGACTGGATGATCCCAAGGGGCTTTTCCAACCTGAATGATCCTATGAAAATCAAACAAAAAAAAACCAAACCAAACCACTTTCTCATTTGATGGTTCAAGACATGAGACAACTCTACCTGTAGGGATTTTCCAGAGAGGCAAGTGCCAGAACTGCTTTTAAATCTGAAATGGACCTACTACCTGAATATCCAGGGACATGTAGGGATAATTATTTTTAGCCAGGATTTTTGGCAAGAAAGAGTGAAAGGTGGAAATTAATGGCTGCAAGGAGCCCTTCACAGCTATCTTCTGTCAAGGTCATTAATAATTGAATTTAAAGCCTAAATAAAGACCCATCCCTGAAGTATGAAGGTAATACATGTGAATGTGCTGCATTAGACAACAGGGCTGCATAAAAGGATTTCTCTTACACTTCTGAGTAATTTATCATTACAGGCAGAAATTAATCATATAATGGAAGATACAAACAGCATATGGACTGATCAAAGATCAAAGCAACCTCAAGAGAACAGACAGACAATCTGGGTGGGATAAGAGCACATGGAGGGAGAAAAGGCAACTCAGCCATGAGTGAAAAAAGAGGAAAAAGGACTTCACACCACACCAGAAATAATATTAAAGGGTTCAGGACTCAGTCCCAAAGGGTGCTCAGCCCAAGTTCTCAGTTTCTCCAGCAGCCCTGGCCAGCAAAGCTGTGGTACCAGAATAATCCCAGCTAAGAAACTGTCCCCACTGTGGCCCAGACTCAACTTTGACTTGCAAATAGTTGCACTGGAATAACCAGAGGCTGCTGGTGTCCCAGCTCCATAAATCCCAGCTAGATGTGAGCACTGAAACCTCTCCCAGCCTATCTGTGGGTGCTGTCTGTTCTCCACTTGCCCTTTTGCATATTTCTATAGCTCACAAGAGCCAAAATAAGAATAAAACCCCAACCAACAAACCAAAGCACACAGACCAACCAAACAGAAACAGAACAAGAATTATCCTGAGTTTTTAGACATTCAGCTCCAGGGAGAAAACCCAAGAGCCCAGATTCATTCATAGCAAGTTCAGTTTCCATCCAAACATCATATCCTGTGACCTCGGCAGCCTTGTGTTTGTTCCTCCCTCCACAGAGCTCAGAAAGCCTGTCCCCCTCCCTTTTCCAGCTGCACACTTTTCACTCATTTACTGGCAAAGCCTTTTGTTCCTATTTCAGCATCTTGCAGCAGCACTGGGGTCCACCTTGTGGGGCTGAGCACTGGTGGTTCTCTGATGTTTTTCTCCAGGGTAAGTGGGATGCAGCAGGATTCCTCTGACACATGGGGAGAAGACAGCAGAGTGAGGAAGAGTTACTTCTTCATTAAAGAGACCAAAGCAAATCCAGGCTCCTTTCCAAAACCACTTCACAAAGTGATTAATTTATTAAATTTCTGAATAACTGGTTATCAAATGCAGGGGGAAAAAAAGTCTCCACAGAGCTCTGCACCTCCATAGCCCATAAACCACTTTGTACACAATGTTTGTCATTATTCAGAGATCCATTGCACATATTAACAACAATTGAGAGCTTTTTTTGTTCCACTATAACAATGGCTGCTTCTCCTTCATGTGTTTTCTGTCCTTCACTTGATGGTCACCAGACAGCTCTCCTCAAGAAGCTTGCTTTATGATCCACAGAACTAAATTTACACCTATTGATGACCCCCCCAAAAAAAGAAAATAAAGAAAAAAAAATCATAATTAAAAGAAAGAAATAAAAATAAATAAATCAAGGAATCCTGCCTGGGGATCAGGTCAGAAAAGGAACCCTCACAGCAGGCAAGTCCATCAAGCATCTCTATGAACTTCACCCTGGTGCTGTGTGTCCCAATTCTGCTTTCCAGGCAAAGAACACTGCTGTGGGTTCCAAAGAAGGTGGAAGAGCATCAGTTTTCTAGCAAACCTCATTCCTGCTGGCTGGTCACAACTGGATGGTTATTCACAGTGCCATTAATAGCCTCGGGAGAAGTCAACTCATCGTGGCTGTGATTTCCAAGGAAAACACTTCAGACAGCCCTGTCCAGATGAGCTGGGATGGAGGCAGGAGAAGCCCTGGCACAGCTACCATCTGGCTGTGGCTGCCATGGCACTGCCCAAATTGAGTAACTACATCTGGGAGCTCACTGGAAGATTCCCAGACTCATCATCTATGTAAAATTCCTTCATATTTTAATAACAAACAGTATGAATGAAACATGCAAATAACTCCTCTTTGTCTGTATTCCCCTAAAAGCATGAACACCACATAAAATGTGGTTTAGATACCAGACACTCTTAGCAGGATAATGGCAAGAGCTCCACTATTACCTTGCAGAAAAAAAAAGGATTTTGTGGAATTTCCCCTAACACCTAAATTGGCAAATTAAATGCTGACGAGTAGGAGCATCCCCAAAGATGCAAGAGGTGTTTAAACCTCATCCAACAGGCATCCAAAATATTCCCCAAATCAAGGGTTAGGGGGTGATCATACCTCATTAAGGGGTTAGGGGGTGTTCATATCCCAAATCAAGTGTGAGGGGGTGATCATACCCAAGGTGCCACAGCCCAGAAAGACTCTTGGAATCATCCCTGGCTTTGGGTCCCTCCTGTTCTTGCTCCCTCCCTGCTGAGAGGGGGAACCAGGGGATCACCTCAAGCCCAAATCTCACAGTGGGCAGAGGAAAATGCCAATCCCTACCTCATTCCATCTGGATCACTAAACCAACAAAAAGCAATTGTTGGAAAGGATTTACTGTCACCAACTGGGTCTCCCTTTGACTTCTCACCACCAAGCCTTCAGCAGCAGCAGGAAAGGATGGGTGGGAAAGATGGTAGGTGAGACAAGGAGCAGCAGAATGACACTCACTCCATCCATCCATCCATCATCACTAACAACTCCCAGACTGCAAATACCAGAGCTGAGAGGAACCCTCGTGTATCACAGCAAGAGCTCCAAGCCCTGGTGTCCTCTTTGCTGCAGGGATCAAGAAGGATGTGACCAGCAGCCCAGCAAAGGCAGCTTTTCCAGCCTTCCCTCATGCCAAGGGCAGGCTGCGCAGGGGCTAAAACCCAAAGAAAACACTAAAATGGCTTTCTAAACAAGCTGATTGTAGGATAAGCACCAGTTTGTGCTGCTAAACATCCTTTCCCTTTTCCAGGTAGCAGAGAAAAGCCACGGGGGAAAAAAAACCCACCCAAACCACTCCACCCTCAGTGCCTTAGGAAAACCTGTCAGTGACACAGAACTGTTTTGACTGACTGAGGATTAGGGTCTTTGGGTGGAAAACAATCGATCTGCTTGTTCAGAGCGAGCAGTTGAGCAATTCTGGCAGCTACAGGGCTGCCGAACAAACCCCCCCTTTTCCTCGGGAGACCATCAGAGCTTGGCCCTGCTGTCTAGGGAGAGCCAGGGTCTAATTCCCAGGCAACAACTGCTGTTATTTTCAGTAGATTTCGATTTGCAAGCTCTCCCCAGCTCTAAATTGCACAGCTCCGTGGCTTTCTCCCTGCATGAAATCCTTTATCCAACAACAGTGCTACAAAACCAAACCCCAAACCCTGCCCGAAAGAAGAGAAGCCAAAAGACTCTTCCTGGAAAGTCCTAGGATAAAAAAAAAAAATAATTAAAAAAAAACCTACTTCAAAACGAAGAGGACTGGCCAGACCCCCCTGCTGCAGCACTTGGTGACTCTAGATTAAAATCCACTCTTAGCTTGGAGTTAATCTGTTTATTTGGCTCCTTCTCAAGAGTCAAAAAGCCAGGAGCTGCTTATGTGCCATGGGATAAAGCAGCTCCCCAGGCCTAAAATCTGCCCATGGCACAGAAATAAATGGGAAGCCAAAGTTGCAGCAAGCTGGGAACTCATGGGGGGTGTGGGGAGGAGACTGAGCTGATGGGTGGCTATAAATATCTGAGGGAAGATACCAATCTCTGCTCTGCAGTGCCCAGCAACAGGACAAGGAGCAATGGGGATCAACTGGAGCAGAGAAGGTTCCAGATCAACATGAGGAGGAACTTCTGTAGTGTGAGGGTGCCAGAGCCTGGCCCAGGCTGCCCAGAGAGGCTGTGGAGTCTCCTCTAGCCCCTGGATCTGTTCCTGTGTGTCCTACCCTGGGTGACCAGGGGGGTTGGACTTGATTTCCAGTGGTCCCTTCCAAGCCCCACCATTCCATGAAGACCTAAGGACTTTTGCACTGTGTCCAGCAACACCTTGCAGGACCCCGTGGGAGCAGCAGCTGATCAGGAGAGGGAACCTGCTGGGCACCTTGAGGATTTGCTGCTGGATGAAACCATGGGGCTGTGCCCAGAGAGACCCACAGCTCAGCCCAGCCCAGCCCACTGCTGCTGCCCTACTCACTCGCATCACCCAATGCTGCCCATGCCAACTGGCCAGGGCTCATCCCAGCACCATGCCCAGGCTGCTGCAGTGCCAGCAGTGCTCCCAAATGACTCCAGCTCCTGGAAACACATGATCCTTTTGCATTCAGAATTGCAGACGAAGTGATTTTTTTATTATTATTATTTTATTTTTACTTTTATTTTTCTTCTTAAATTCCCAGCCCCTTACTTGCTTTCCAGGCACTGATTTAGCTCTCAGTGTCTCAACTCAGAAGCTAAACAACAGTTAACAGCTGCTTTGATGGAGGCAAAAATAAAATAAATGAATATTTGCAATGATTCTAATCTATTTGCATCATCTACTCTGAATAAAAACTGCCAGTTGAGCTCCCTTGACACAGCTATTCTACCTCCAAGTGTGTCTTCTGACTTCAAACACAGCAAGAGTTTCACTGATACTGGGAGGTTTGGTAAAAAGAAGGTCCTGTTTGGTTTTTGTAACACTGCATTTTGGAAGAAGAGGAGAAAGTGGAAATTAATAGTCCCTAATGATGGAATGACTGTGAAGTCAAGATCCTTTCTGTTATTTTCTCCTTTTTTTATCCCTCAGCAAATCACACTGCATTTGCTCCCATCTCCTCCAAAACACTGACAGTTTTGATTCAGGACTCCCATGACGTTGGAGAAATTCTCAAGGAGCAAGCATGAAATCTGCAAAAGCCATCCACAAAATGAACTAAATCAAGCCCTAAGTAATGAATATCAACTGTGCAAGGCATAGCAAAAGCTATTCAGAAGAACATGTGTTTAAACATACTTTCCATCTCCACCAAGATCTTGATTTTTCACTCTTCATAAAGATAGCTGAAAAAAAAGCTGAGCAGGCAAATAGGTTCTTCCAAGTGAATTCCAAAAATGGGCAAACATTAATAAGCATTAAGAAGAAAGAAAGTCAAGCCTTTTAACTACCAGAAAAAGGTACTTATGGGGATCCTTACCATGCAAGGAAACTGTTTAGAGCTCAGGAAAGATGTCCTAGGGCTCCCTTACTTGGGAGTGCAGGAAAACTGGTGATCACCAGTAAGCTTTTTCTAGGAACCCTATTGGAGCGACACTGGAATTCCTCCTGCTTTGGGAGAAAGCTGCAGCACTTCATTGGAGCCAGTCCTTTGGCCACCTTTGATCCCTAGCCTGGCAAGATGTGATGGATCTGCAACAGAGGGATTTGGAGATGGAGACAAAGAAGACTGCATTCTCTCACCTCTTGTTGCCCTCGTTAATAATCCATTAGTAGGGGCTGGATATAACACCCCAAATATATATTAAAATATATATATAAAATCTATTTTATATATATATATATGTGTGTGTGTGTGTATAACTACTGCTGTAACATCAAACCAATCTCCCAACAGCCCCTTCCCCCCCTCTGGCAGCTTCCCCACTCCAGCTCCAAAACTCCAGGGATTAGCACTATCAAGAACTGCAGCAAACCAGATGATTCCCCAGCAACCCCATAGCTGGAGTTTGGAGCAAGACATTGTTGGGAACAAATGGAATCACTTACACACACATACACACACAGAGAGCAATGATTAACTGCAAAAAAACCTTAAAAGGTAGTTTTACATTTTAAATGTAAGTGGGAATCGAATCCATAGAAACACCAAGTCTCTGAATTCAGAATCTACTCCACTCAAGCACCCTGGGCTGGGTGGCTGCAAAGCCTGATCACTGGGGGTATTCACAGAGCTCAGCCCTTGCTTCTGAAGCACAGGGGGTGGTGTGAGAGCTGAGACAGGGTCAAGGTGCCCAGCCACCAGTTTGGTGACCTGGAGGGAAGATGATGTCAGGGGTTGGAAGGGACTCTGGGGATCTTCCAGTCCAACCCACCTGCCAGAGTTCATAGAATAGAATCTCATCCAGCACAGGGCACACAGAAATGCATCCAGGCAGGGCTGGAAAATCTCCAGAGGAGACTCCACAAACTCTCTGGGGAGCCCCTTCCAGGCTGTGTGACCCTCCCAGGGAAGAAATTCTTCCTCATGTTGAGGTGGCACCTCCTGTGCTCCAGCTCCTTCCATTGCCCTTGTGCTGTCCCAGGGCACAGGTGAGCAGAGGCTGCCCCTCCTCCTGACACTCACCCTCAGCTCTGGATACACATGGATTCCATCCCCTCTCAGGCTGCTCTGTCCCAGAAGGGCTCTCAGCCTTTCCTCATCAGACACACATGTTCCAGCCCCTTCATCATCCTCATGGCCTCCACTGCACTCTCTCCAGCAGATCCTTGTCCCTCTGGAGCTGGGGGGCATAGAACTGGATGCAATATTCCAGGTGAACCCAAGAGGAAAATCATCACATATTCCTAACAGCACCAGTACTGAAGTACTTGAAGTACCTTGGTGCAGGTTCAGCACAAGAATAAATCACATTACTAAACTGTAGCAATTCCAGTATCACTGGAATTCACTGATCCCAAATCCTACAGGTAGTTCTGCAAACACCTCCATCCTGAGACAAGCCTGGCACGTGCTGCATTACCAAGAGAACCTGCAACACTTGAGGGAAATGCCAGTTTCCTTTCCCATCACCAAAGGCATCCCACTCCCCATCCCCAACATCACAGCTGCTGCCTCAGTCATGGCTGCTTCTGGCACCAGGAGCTGGACCATCCCCAAGAGATGCCCGGGATGACCAAGTGCCACTGCGTCACTCCAGGTGTTCAGAAGATGCAGCATGCCAATGAGATTTGTAGGCAGCATTTGAGGTGTTTTTAAGCAGCATTTAAGGCAGGAGATCCCAATCAGTTCAAATACACCATGGGACAGAGAGGAAAATGGGATTTAGCTGAAATTGAGCAGCAATTTTAGGGGGAGATGAAAAAACAAGTTTTAGCCAAGGGCAACTGGGAGGTTTGCCCAAAGCTCTTCTTCCCAGGCATCTCTTAGCTCAAGACACACTCAGCTAAAGAGCCAAGCAGCCACCTTTGTGCTAGGCTAGAAATTACCTCATCTATTTTTCACATTGCTGGGATCTGCAGGAGCAGCTTTTTCACCTTAGTGAGGCAACTGAAGGACGGGAGCTGTTTGTGAACCCTGACTGCAGGGAAAAAAAACCTCTCAGCATTCCATTTCTGCAGCCCAAACCATTAAGCTATTTACTGAAGCTTTTTACCAACTAATTAAATCTAAGGCTCTCGTGGGACACGAGGAGAAAGAAAATAAGAATTAAGAATCACTGGGTTTTCCTTCCTTGGCCAATGGATGTTCCAATTTAATCCATTAAACCAAAACCCAACCTGACAGTCCTGAGTCAAGCATTGATAGGCAGCAGGCAAATCTCTGAAGGAACACACTGCACAGCATAAATTCATTAGCTTTGCCTCACCACAACTTGCACAAAGGAGTTGGGAGAGACAATCCAGACAAGGGGGATGAGCTCGAGATATCAAAGGCTCCATATGGAGAGCACAGAATCTCACTTTCCAGCTTCAGAGAACTCCTCATCTTTGGGAGCACATGGCACAGTGACCTATCAAAGCAGCACCCCCCTCCCCTGCTGCCCCAGTGTCATCTTGGCAGGAGAATTCCCACCACACAGAGCTGAGGGGCTCCCTCCCCTAGCCTGGCAAGAATTGCCCACAACACTGGCAACTTCTCTCTTTGCCAACAGCATGAGGCATCCAAGTGCAGATGGCACAGCCACGGGACCAAACCCAGCACTGCCTGGGCTTGCAACATCCAAAGGCAAAAGACTTGAGGTTGAGGCAGCTGCTGGGAAAAGCCACCTTGGCTGGAGACCTCAGCAGGTCAGTCCCCTTCTGCAGAACATCTCCAGATACTTGAGAGCACTGGGTTGGCTCAGGATGGGAGGGAGCTCAAGGAGGGCATTCAGCCCAATCTGCAGTAGGCAGCTAAAGAGCAAGGAACTCCAATTTCTATCCA
Source organism: Ceyx cyanopectus (assembly GCA_013401355.1). Taxonomy (NCBI): domain Eukaryota; kingdom Metazoa; phylum Chordata; class Aves; order Coraciiformes; family Alcedinidae; genus Ceyx; species Ceyx cyanopectus. The sequence continues at coordinate 24,129 of VYZU01039660.1, forward strand.
GTTTGGTTCCAGCAACCTCCCAGGATGGAAGAATCACACCAGTACCTACAGACTGCAATGATCAACCACACTGCACATGGAAGCAGAACATCACCCCCTCCATGTGCCCTGACCACCACAGTACAGCTGATGGGTAACAGGTAAATATTTCCCTTCAAAAAGTAATTTCATCCTACTCACAGAATCATTCAGGTTGGAAAAGACCCTGGGGATCATCCAGTCCAACCATTAACCCTTCTCTACAAAGTTATCCCTCAAAACCACATCCAAATGACCCTTCAACAACCCCAGGGCTGGGGACTCAACCCCCTCCATTATCTGCACACACAGAGCAGGGGGAAGAGCAAATCCCACCCCAGAAAAGGCAAAGATTTGGCTGCTAGAAGAAGACAGTAAATACCTGTAGCTCACAGCCACAGGAGAGCAACGTTTCACTCCTCAACACCCTGTCACTCCTACACACCTCCAAGAAAAATTACCAAGCTCATTCAGCACCAGAAAATGAAAGATTTTGCAGAGGAACGAGCTGTTAAACAGAACTATTCTTTAAATAGCTTTTGATTAACAAGACTATTAAATTTTTCAACAAAGCTCAATCGTTCCATTAGTGATCAATTGCTTAAATACCTGTTTGGGAATTAATGAGTTGAAATGAAGCCTCTAAACATGGTTCCCAACATTCAGCCAGAATGGAACGTAGCAGAGAAAAATGCAGTAAGGTTTTTTTTCCAGTCCAAAATCCCAGTTTTCTCATCTTAGGAACACTTGATACCTTAGGATCTCTGCAGCTTGCCAGGCACCTGATTCATCCCCCTCCTGCTGCCACTACTCATGGCACCATCTCACACCACAGGAGACACCAAGCAACCCATGGGCAGAGTTAACACCATTTCTGTGCCACTGCCACAGTTCAAGTCAGAATTTGAGCAGGACACCCAAGTTTTTCTGCAAGGCTCAGGGCATTTCATGACTGGTGGATTTCAGGGGGGTTTTAAGACCATCTTCCCACAGCTCTGGGAGGTCCTGCTGCTCAGGAGAGTTTCCCTAGAGAGCCAAACCCCCATCCAGCTCATATCTGGGGATCTCTGAATGAGATGGGAAGTTTCATGAACTTGAAGAGAAGTATATATGTAAATTTCAGAGTTTCCCCCAAACTGGATCCCTAGGAGCAGAGGGACAATGATCCCTGGTGTCAAAGCACCTGCTGACAGTGGAATCCTGCTGGAGAAGAGCAGCTCTCCCCTGTACTGGGAGACAAGTCAAGTGATGGAGGAGAGGGTTGCTACCATCCTGTCACTGGCATTTTTGAGCTGTTTGCCTCATTCATCTCCACCTCCCTCACCAGGGAAGAGCAGGAGATGGGCGAGAACCTCCCTTCTGGGGTCCCCTGAGCAAGGAGAGCTGCACCACTGGAGGGATGAGCATCCAAACTCACAGGTGCCCTCAGCACTATTTCAGGAAGAAAACCCCTTTTTCCCAGCTCCTCTTGATCCATTCACACAGTTGTGGTCCTCTTGACCTCACATATTTAAAATCAAAATATTTCAAAAAGGCAAAAAGAAAAGGAAACAATCTCTATGGTGCTACAACTGACTTTTAGGACCACAATTAACCAATTATGGGCTAATTAACAGGTCTCTGCATAAGCACCTTAAGGGATGAAGTGAGTTTCAGCAGCAGTGGTCTCTGCACTCAGGGTTGGCTCCTTTCCAGTCCACCCACCTTGTGGGCTCTTGTCTTTTGACAAGGAAGGGAAAGATTTCTAATGCAATAAAACCAAAACAACACACGACTGACAACGAAAACCAAACCCCAGAGGTGAGATGCGGAGCTTCCCTAATTCTCCAGCCTCCTTTCTCCTTATTGTGTCCAAATCACAATATTGTGACTGCATCTCACACATTTTGATGGGATAAATGAGGAAAGAACACACAAGCCTCTCATTTTACACTGACTTCAATCCCCATTTCCAAAGACAACTCGAAAACAGGAATAGAAACTAAACCAGCAGAAGAAGAAGAAACACACTCTTCTACATTTCAAACTTGAAAAATCCCAAAATTAAAGAAACATGAACCAAAATAAACCCTGCCCAGCTTGACTGTCTCAGGCAAGCACTGTGAACACTGATGTTCACTCAAAACCACCTCTAGGTGCAGAAGACAAGGGTCAGGGTAGGACAAGCACCTTGTAGGACAACAGGCTGGAGTGATTTACAACCAGTGAGCAGCCCAGGGAGGGGAGAAAAACAGGAGTAAGTCATTTCAAAAGCAGTATTTTAATTGGCAAGTTTCATCTAGGTTTGCCTGCTCGGATTTAAATCACCCTGTTTTCAAATATTGATTTCAGTCAATCAGCCCTGCCCCTGGGCCATCTTTCCTGCCTGCTAAGAAAGAACACACCAAGCAAGTTTGAAGCCAGGAGATAAATCCCCAAATCCCACCCTTTCCTCATAGTGACACAGCAAGCCACACACAAGCCATAATTCTTTTTTTCCTCAATAAGCTTTACCTTGACAAGTTTGAAATTTATATTGAAAATTAATAAATTTTTCCATTAAAATTTAATTTTCCATTTATATTGAAAAATACAAATATCCGGAGCCAAGCAGAAGGTTCTTCAGCTTTTTTGTGTGGGCTTTTTTTTTTTCCACCTAGGGCACATGGTTCCTGAAATGCAGCCAACTGAATTCTGCAGGAGACTTGCAGGATCCCTGCAAAAAATGCCTGTGAGTCTCCATCACCTTCCCTGGAGGAAGAGGAGCTTCAGCTTTCGGTGTTTCCCTCCTGGGGCCAACCTGAAGGTGCTCCACCCAAAAACACAGGGGGAAAAAAACCCAGAATAATGGAATTTTCTAGCACAAACAGCTTCACAGGGACCCTCTGCACAGCCCCTGCTGCTACCAGTGGAAAAATGCTCTGCTGACACTCCACAGTTCAAAAATTCCCATGATAGGAGGAGGATTAAAAACCAATTAAGGGGCTCTCCCATTTCAAATGCAAAGCCGTGTTTTCCATCAGGCAGGGAAGGAAAACAGGGATCTGGCAGTGCTCAAAGATCTCTACAAAGACACCGGCAAAAAAATCAACCCCTAAACCTGCCTGTGATTCCTTAAAGCAGCAATACCACGAGGAGGAGAAAAAAAAAAAGCACCACTGCAAAGCCCACATTGGATTGGGGAAAAGCCCTGCGAATTCCAGGCAATTTGCAGCTGATTTTCCCCCCTTCCCCACCCAAACATCTCCTGCAAACTCCTGCAGAAGGGGAAAAAAAAAAAAATAAGAGAGGAAAATCCAACCCTTCCTACCTTTCACTTGGGTGTCATATTCGGCGATGATCTCCTTATCCTTTTTGAATTTTGCTGGAGACGTCATGGTTTCTTTTCCCAAAAAAAAAAAAAAAAAAAAAAAAAAAAAGATATAAACCTCCAAACAGATCCAAGCAGACACGAGCTGGAAATGCAGTTTCACTCCTCTCCGGGTGAAGATTTTCCTCTTGGTCCTTCCCCCCCCCCCCCCACCCCAAAACCCACCAAAAAGGGGGGAAAAAAATAAATAAAAAAGAAAAATACAATCAGTCCATGAAGAGAAGGGTGTGAGACGAACCCAGCAGCAGGAAAAGGCAGATGTGAGATCAGCGGATGGAAAAAGCAGCAGTTTTGTCTCCCTGCACCAAACCCTTGAGCAGCAGCATCAGACTGGCGAGATCCTACAGCCCTCCCAAAGGCTCTTCCCGGTTGCTGAACGTTAATGGCACAGGCAGGGAGTGGAAGTCCTTCCGCACAGCATGGTTTGTTGGTTTTTTTGGGGGGGGGGGGGGGGAGGGGGGTTGAAAGGTTTGCTTTGCCTTTTTTTTTTTTTTGCTTCCTCCTCGAAGGGCTCAGAGGTGATGCCAATGAAACCCCCCCGACGAGAGCAAGGAGCAGAGAACGAGGAGTTTTCCTTTGGTTTATTGCCTGCGGATGCAAAAATAAATCAAAATATAAATAAATGGGGGAAAAAAAAATAATGCAATTAGGTAGAAATATAAATAAATCAAAATATAACTAGGTGAAAATATAAATAAATAAATAGATATCAAGATAGATAAATAAATCCAAATACAAATTAAAAAATCAAAACACAAATAAAATAAAATACAAAGAAATAACTTAAAATACAAAGAAATAACTTAAAATACAAAGAAATAAATATATAAATATATAAAGTTCCAGCTCGCAGTCACCAGCTGAGCAGCCCAAATTGGTGACCCTAAGAAAAACTGCCCTGACGTTGCAAATTCTCCTTGAGGTTGGAGCTGCAGCCCGGGCAGGTACCCGGGGGGAAAACGCCCTCATCCCCCGGCGGGGGTGATGGGGGGAGCAGACGGGAAAGCGGGGAGGGGGTTCCCGAGGGGATCGAGGGGGAGAAGAGAGCAGGGGATGGACGGACAGACGGAGCTGGAGATGCAGCATCTCCCCCCCGCCCCCCCCCGCGGGCACAGCAGCAGCAACAGTCGGAGGCTGATCCCGGAGCTCCCGGACCCTGCAGCCCAGACCCCCCCGCAGCAGCTCCAGCCGCTTTTGGGGGGATTTGGGGTTTATTTGGGTTTTTTTTCCTCGGCGTGTGCGGGGCAGGCGGGACCCTGCCCGGCGGGACGCAACTTTTCTCCCGGTTCGAGGTGGTTTGGTTTTTTTTACCCCGTTTTTTTCCTTTCCCACCCGGTTTTGCAAGGGAGGGGTCGCGGCTGCGCAACCCCCGCGGAAGATGCGCGTAGGGGAGGAAGAAAGAAATAAACACCGCACCCGGCGGATCCGCATCCCGCCCGGGAAGAACAATGAGGGCGGCGGGGAGAGGAAGCGTGGGGGGGGTCCCGCAGAGGGGGGTGCGGAGGTAGTTTGCGGGGGGGGAACCGGGGTTGAGAGACGCGACCCCCGCGCCGTGGGTAGCGGCGGAGCCGGGCGTGGGGGGTGGGTTGCAGCTAGCGGACCCCCGGCGGGAACGAGGGGATGGAGCCCGGTGGCCCGGGCGGGGCGATTACCTGGGCGCTGCGGAGCCGCCTCCCGCAGCCGGGCGTCCTCCGGCCGCTGGCGCCCGCACCCCGGTCCCCCCTCGCCGGCCCGGTACCGCTCCCGCCCCCGGCGAGCGGGCGGACCAATCGGCGAAGAGCCCCCGGCGGGAATGACTGGCGCTCTGACCAATCAGACGGCACCGTCGCTTAGCCGGGCCGGCCCCTTTTCCCGCCGCTTGGCAGCCCTAGTGCCGCCCCTCCAGGGCGGGGTCCCGCCGAGAGCTCCGCAGGGGCGGGGGCGAGTTATGCAAATAGGTTGCCAGTCGGACCAATAGGAGCGCGGCGGGGCGCGCCTCTCTGCCAATAGGCGGGCGATAGGGGTGGTGCCACCCTTTTCATCCAATGGCCGACGAGATGCGCTAGGCCACGCCCACGGGATCCGCTAATCAGATGAGGGGGAGGGGCCGACAGCGTCCAATGGGAGGCGGAGTCGGGAATTCAAACTGACAGGAGGGAGCGTGGTCGTTGGCAGAGGTCGGGAGCGGGGCTCGGAGTCCGCTTGATCCCCCGTCATGTCATTCAGCAGCTGCACCTTCGAGGACCGGAACGTGGCCGTCCTGTGCTGCCGCTTCTGCCGGCAGGTGCTTAGCTGGCGGGGGATGAAGGCCGTGCTGCTGGCGGACACCGACACCGACCTCTACTCCACAGACATCCCGCCCTCAGGGTGAGCGCCGGGATCCGGGGGGGATTGGGGGGCGGTTGGTCCCTGCAGGGTGGTAGGGAACCGAGCACAGCGGCGATCTCGAGGTTCCCGGGGGCTGCAGCCTGCCCGGTGGTGCCCCGGTTAAGTGGGTGGGCGGGCTGAGGAGGCCGCAGGACCCGATGTCACTCTCCTCATCCAATGTCAGCTGGGCATGTGGTTCCACCCCTTCCTCCCTTCCCAGTTCGACCCCTAACCTCCTCCCCAGTTCCATCCCTATCTTCCCTCCCCAGTTCGACCCCTTCCCCCATTCCCAGTTCCCCCCCCTATCCTCCCTCCCCAGTTCCCCCCGCCTCCCCCCCACGGCAGTAATTGGACCCTTCCTTGTCTTAATCCAGTCTTAATTGAATCTCTTGGGGAAGTCGTAGGCTCGGGAGGCTCCAACTCCTTCCTGAAAGATTAGCATTGGAAATAAATACCCCTGAACAGAACAAACCTGATCTGGCACTGAGGGGACTCTCCTGCAGGTTGGTTCCCTGCTGCTTTCCCATAACAGGATTTGAATGCTAAGGAAATAAGGTTGCAAAATGACATGGTAATAAGAAAGCACGTCTTGAAAGGGAGATAAGAAATCATGGGTTTGGGTTTAGTTGGGGCATATTCATTAAGGGGGCGAGCAGACCCCTCTCTCTAGCTTAAAAGGCTAGTGCTGAGTGCATAGCTTCTTAATGTTTTTAGGAAGATAGAGTTGATGATCAGTTTTCG
>VYZU01039660.1:30739-54718 GCA_013401355.1 Ceyx cyanopectus
GGGGGGGGAACCGGGGTTGAGAGACGCGACCCCCGCGCCGTGGGTAGCGGCGGAGCCGGGCGTGGGGGGTGGGTTGCAGCTAGCGGACCCCCGGCGGGAACGAGGGGATGGAGCCCGGTGGCCCGGGCGGGGCGATTACCTGGGCGCTGCGGAGCCGCCTCCCGCAGCCGGGCGTCCTCCGGCCGCTGGCGCCCGCACCCCGGTCCCCCCTCGCCGGCCCGGTACCGCTCCCGCCCCCGGCGAGCGGGCGGACCAATCGGCGAAGAGCCCCCGGCGGGAATGACTGGCGCTCTGACCAATCAGACGGCACCGTCGCTTAGCCGGGCCGGCCCCTTTTCCCGCCGCTTGGCAGCCCTAGTGCCGCCCCTCCAGGGCGGGGTCCCGCCGAGAGCTCCGCAGGGGCGGGGGCGAGTTATGCAAATAGGTTGCCAGTCGGACCAATAGGAGCGCGGCGGGGCGCGCCTCTCTGCCAATAGGCGGGCGATAGGGGTGGTGCCACCCTTTTCATCCAATGGCCGACGAGATGCGCTAGGCCACGCCCACGGGATCCGCTAATCAGATGAGGGGGAGGGGCCGACAGCGTCCAATGGGAGGCGGAGTCGGGAATTCAAACTGACAGGAGGGAGCGTGGTCGTTGGCAGAGGTCGGGAGCGGGGCTCGGAGTCCGCTTGATCCCCCGTCATGTCATTCAGCAGCTGCACCTTCGAGGACCGGAACGTGGCCGTCCTGTGCTGCCGCTTCTGCCGGCAGGTGCTTAGCTGGCGGGGGATGAAGGCCGTGCTGCTGGCGGACACCGACACCGACCTCTACTCCACAGACATCCCGCCCTCAGGGTGAGCGCCGGGATCCGGGGGGGATTGGGGGGCGGTTGGTCCCTGCAGGGTGGTAGGGAACCGAGCACAGCGGCGATCTCGAGGTTCCCGGGGGCTGCAGCCTGCCCGGTGGTGCCCCGGTTAAGTGGGTGGGCGGGCTGAGGAGGCCGCAGGACCCGATGTCACTCTCCTCATCCAATGTCAGCTGGGCATGTGGTTCCACCCCTTCCTCCCTTCCCAGTTCGACCCCTAACCTCCTCCCCAGTTCCATCCCTATCTTCCCTCCCCAGTTCGACCCCTTCCCCCATTCCCAGTTCCCCCCCCTATCCTCCCTCCCCAGTTCCCCCCGCCTCCCCCCCACGGCAGTAATTGGACCCTTCCTTGTCTTAATCCAGTCTTAATTGAATCTCTTGGGGAAGTCGTAGGCTCGGGAGGCTCCAACTCCTTCCTGAAAGATTAGCATTGGAAATAAATACCCCTGAACAGAACAAACCTGATCTGGCACTGAGGGGACTCTCCTGCAGGTTGGTTCCCTGCTGCTTTCCCATAACAGGATTTGAATGCTAAGGAAATAAGGTTGCAAAATGACATGGTAATAAGAAAGCACGTCTTGAAAGGGAGATAAGAAATCAAAGGTTTGGTTGGAAACGTCCTCACCTTTGAGCTAGGAGTCTTAACTGAGATTTGCAAGGAAGGGGGTGATGTCTGTGAGCAGGTTTCTGGCTGTGGGTGCCCAGCCCTGGGAGCAGGAGAGATCCCTGGGCTGCTGGGGGAGGGATTTGCAGCACAACCCTGTCAGTCTCTGGAGCTCTTTCGGTTTCCATCTGAATACTGCTGGGAGCTGAGCCAAAAAAAAAGGAAGAGGGTGCTCCTGGGAAAGTTTTAACTAGATAAATAAACACCCGAGATAATCACAGAGTCATTCAGGTTGGAAGAGAAGCTTGGGATCATCCAGTCTGACCATTAACCCTTCTCTACAAGCTCACCCCTAAATCATGTCCCTCAACCCCACATCCAAATGACCCTTCAACACCCCCAGGGCTGGGGACTCAACCCACTCCCTGGGCAGCCTGGGCCAGGCTCTGGCTACAATCAGTGAGAAAATGTTCCCTAATGCCCAGTCTGCCCCTCTGCTGGTGCAGCTGGAATCCAGCTCCTCTTGTTACCTGTGAGCAGAGACCAGCACCAACCTCTCTGCAGTGCCCTGTCAGGTAGCAGCAGAGGGTGATTAACAGGAACATCACTTTGTTGCACCTCCAGACCTGGGTTACCCCAAACGTGTCCTCTCATCCATGCTGTTTTCCCTCTTTTTCCACCCCAGCACTGTGGATTTCACTGGGAGCTGTTACTTCACTGACATCTGCAAATGCAAACTGAAGAACATTGCCTGTTTGAAGTGGTAAGAACCCTGGTCAGTGACACCAACACCCCCTGCACCCTCCAGAGCAAACCTCCTGCTGCTTGGGAGAAACTCACCTGCTCTCCCTGTGGGCAGGGCTGCCAGTCTCTGTGCCAGTCCCAAGGGGAAATGTGACAACCTTGTCAGCAGCCTGGGTGTTTGGGAACACTTGTGTGCCACCTGCCTGACACAACGTCTGCTTCTGAGCTAATTGTGGCAATAAGGCTGCAGTTAAGGAGTAGTTACTCATATTCTAATTAATAGAACATCCTGTTGGCAGAGCTGCGTGGTGCCAGCAGATGGAACGTGCTGCCACTGAAGTTCTTGGAGTTCTTTTATCCTCTTTTTTAACTCCTGGTATTTAAGAGTAAAAACAACTCTCAACCAGCTCGTGGTTATTGGAGATGGGCTTTTCAACTTCATCATCAAGAGTTTCACCTCATTCAGATGCACAGGGGGGGCTGGGACAGGAACACAGTTCTTGTTTCAACAGAAATGCCTCGTCAGAGCAATGAGAAAGGAGGTAAATGGTTGTCCCAGGTTTCAAGGCTTTGAGATTCTCATCTGACTCCTGCTGCACTCACCCCCCTGTGCACATTGCCTCTGTACAGATGGATTTTATGTGCATGATGAACTTCTACTCTGGATCTAAATAGGATCTAAAGGAATAATTGTCCTTATCCCCCCAAAAAAACAGAATTGCACCACCATTTGTTGCTATGTAAACTACTCAGGGTTACACAAGTTTGGTTACTAAATGGTTCTCTGTGCCAAAGATCTAAAACTTAAGATATTTTGTAACTCCTGACAGATGTTCCTTAAATATTTAAGATGCTTGTTCAACTACGTTCCCTTCACTTGACCAGAATAGGAACATTACATAATGGTCTGGAACCATGGCCACTGGATTTGAACTGGAAAAGCCAACAGTTGGCTGGAGAAGAGAAAGCTCCAGGGAGACCTTCTTGTGGCTTCCAGGATCTGAAGGGACTACAAGAAAGCTGGGGAGGGACTTTTTGGGCTGTTAGGCTGTGACAGGACTGGAAGGGATGGATTAAAACTGAAGCTGGGTGGATTCAGATCAGCCATGAGGAAGAATTTCTTCCCCAGGAGGGTGGGCAGACCCTGGGTGGGTCTGTGTCTGTGGGCAGACACAGGGTGCCCAGAGAGGTGAGGGAAGTCCCATCCTTGGCAGTTTTTCAAGCTGGATGGGGCTCTGAGCAACCTGCTCTAGTGGGAGGTGTCCCTGCCATGGGCAGGGGGCTGGATCTGGATGAGCTTTAAGGTCCCTTCCAACCCTGACCAGGGATTTGGATTGCTCATGATGCCACTTGTCTTTCCAGTGGCAACATCGTTGGTTATCATGTGATTTCTCCCTGCAAACCCTGCCTCCTGTCTTGCAACAATGGCCACTTGTGGATGTTTCACAGCCAAGCAGTCTTTGGCATCAACAGGCTGGACCCTTCTGGTAAGGAATACACAACGTTTGCTTCTCTTCCCTAAAATCTTGAATTCTGAGTCTTCCTCCTAATGAGGCATCTCAAGATAGTTCAAGCATATGGAGGAAGCAGAACATATGGAGCCATAAGGCAAGTGTTAGTGCTTTGCTAACTGAGCAAGCTACTTCAGGGGAGGGAGCTGGAGACATTTAGAGTAGCTCAAGTGGAAATTTCTCTGCAGCAGCAAAGTTAACCTGTCCCCCTCTTGCAGTCAGAAGTGAGGATTTTCTGAAGCAATACTCTAGTAGTATAAACACAGCCCCCAGCTGCTATTTCTAGCACCATGTATAGCTTTACTGAGCCATTAGGCAGCTGTCCAAAGGGTTCTCTTTTTTGGATGAGTCATGTTGTCACTGACCCTCCATAACTGAGTCTTCATTAGCTCAAGCTGAAGCCAGTGCTCACATTAGTGAGTTTCCTCAGCTAGGTGTTGTTTGGGTGCCAAGTGTCATTTGCCTGGAGTCCTCAGGCACAAAGAGCATCCTGACAAATCACCCTCTCCATCCAGATAGGAGGAACTCCCCTGGATAAACCTTTCAGTGTCACCTGCGTTGCAGATCAATGCATTTAAAAAATAAATTGGCCATGAGGGGATTATCAATAGTTATAGGAATTAGTTATATAAATACATCTCGGGGCAAGGACTTATTCTTTGAGCTCTGCTGTAAACATCAACACAAAGATCACTTTGGAAGAGAAAAATAGGAAATTAGATAGATTTATCATGAATGTGACTTAACAGGTTTTGCAGTGATTAGTTATTTTCTCTGAAAACAGACAGTTGTGCAATTTAAATAAGGTCACAATACAAAAATACATCAATTATTTTTCTCATCCTTTGTCTTCTTACCTGCTTCCCACCAGGTGTGAATGTTTTGCTCTGGGGCAACTTGCCAGATTTGGAGGAGAGCAAAGATGAAGACACATCCTGCATCTCTGAGGAGGAGTATATCAGATGAATGTTATCTCCATTATGCCACAGTATCTCCCCTGGATTTGGTGCATTGCTCTTTGGTTTGGATTTTGTTGCTTTGGGTTGTTTTTTATTTTTTCCTGCTGGCCCATCAGAACTTCAACATTACAGGAAACCAGGAAATCTGGAAAACAAGCCTAAAAAAAAGGAAGGTATCATATTCCTTTTTCACTGTAGCCTTCTCTAGGCTCTTGAATCTGCCTGGTGTGTATCTTCTGACTAGGGACACACCTTGGTTAGATCTGAAAATGCAGGTGGAATGTCAATTTACTGAGCTCTAGGTCTATTTTGATTCTTACATTTCAGTCTCAACACTTGATAATCTTCCTTACCTGTATTTTTTCCTCCTTTCCTAAAACAGTATTCACAGAGCAATCTTTCCATTGCTTAAGGTATTGGGGTTTTTAAGCTGCATTTCATTGAAGTACAGCTTAAAAATCTTAAGAAATAGTGGCTTCAAGTTTTGGAGCTTTAGCTCTATGATCTGCTCTCTCTCTGGCTGCTTGTTCCCTGGGCATCCCAATCACACCAAGATGCTCCTGAACATGGAATCTTCCCAACCTCCCCTTTCAGTTCTTTTAGGATCATGTTTCTACAGAGATTAAGGGGTTTTTTTCTCCTCTAATAAAGCCTAAATATTGCAGTTACTTAATGTCCAATTCAGAACTTCACTGGAGGCTCTCAAGGTCAACAACAAAACCCATCCAGTTCTAGGTGTTATTTTTTTCCCCTTGTAGGGGAGTCATCCCTCCAGAACAGAACTCAGTTATATGATTGAATCTGATCTTTTGCTTTGCTCTAAAAAGACCCAATATTTGCTGTTCATGCAAACATTAACCTTACACCTTGAAGTGCACAGACAATCACGTTCCTGGAAGAAGTAATGGATTCAAAGCTCATTATCCGAGGAGTTCCAGCCATAGTATTTAACTGGGGAACTAAACACTGTCCCCTTCAGCTACTCACCTGAAGGATCACTTTTAGAAACTGCAAGGTACAGAGCACATTTCTAAACTTGGATTGGTGCCTAATAACTCATTTTACAGCCTCTTGGGATACAGGGAAGAGGTGCAGTGAGACAGACCTGAATTGTCTCAGCATTTTTAACTGCATGTTATATATTTCTTAATTAAATGGTACTACCTCTTCTGCATTGTTTAAATGTATATTGGTATATATTTGTGTGTGTGTGTGTGTCTTAATTTGTCTCTCTCTGTCTGCTCATTAAATGGAAGTTTTGGACCATGTCGTCTTCTGGACTGTAATAAATATAGATGTGTAGCACAATCAGATCAAGCAACACAACAGCCTTTTACTCAACTAGTTAAATACAAGCATAATTAGGTTCTTACTACTATGCTTTGAGACACACACACACAAAATATCACCTCCAAACCTGACAATTTCTCAGTCTTAAAGGTGTTTAGTCAGTGAAAACTTCTGTGACACAACTTCCCTTCCCTTGCCAGTTTTCTGTGCTGCAGGAATGTGAGCATGTTGTGACTCCAGTATTAAGCTGGCAAGGTGACATCTCACACAAAGCTGTTTGAGTTTGTTGGTTTGGGTTGTTTTTTTTTTCTTTCCAACAGAATTCACGAGCTAAAAATACAGCTGATTGTTTCTGTATAAATAGCACAATAGTTCCAATCAAATTCCCATCATATTATTCTGCTCTGTGACAAGTTTGTAACGTTCCCAGCTCTGTGGCAGAGGCAGAGCTGCCTGGAGAATTGTTCTCCCACTGAGAAGCAGGGAGCTGTAATTTCTTTACATCGAGTCAATAATTCTTTTTTTTGCTTTCTGTTTGTACACACAGAACTGGAAGTTCTACTGTGAAGTCCTTTAATTACAGAGGCCTGTTGGAGCTAGTTCATCTCAACCAGGCAGCAGCTTGAAATAAAAAATGAGCCAACTTTTCAGTGAGTTCAGTCCTCCTTTTTTTTTTTTCTTGACAATAAAGGAGTTGTAGGAATTCTACACAAAGCAAACAACCCTCATCTCTTTCCCCAGCTGTCATGAGTGTTACCAAACAAACTAATCTAGGGTTATTTATACCCTTTCCATCTGAAATTAAAAAGAGAACTGACTACGCTTGTGGTTGAGCCACTGCTCCTTATTCCAGGGTCTGAATGTTTGCCTGAGTAGGGCAACACTTTCCAGGTTGATAGAAACACCCAAAACTAAACAGCTGCCACAAACCCAGCTCACATTTCTAGAAACACAATTATTCCAACCCAACCCAAAGCTTCACTTGAAATCAGACAACCCAGGTCTGGAGGTGGCTCTTGGCCATGATACATACACTGCAGCACAGCCCTGGAAGCTGCTGGGCAGGGTTCTGAAGGCCAGTTGGGGACAGGGCAGCTGTTGTCACCTTGGGCAAGGATCTGCAGTGGAGTTTTAGGTGATCTCTGCAACCAGAGAAGCCAAAAGCAGAGCACAGAGCTGAAAGACAAGAACAGAGTCATCAGGCTGTTCCCATCCTCTCTTTAAGGTACCCAAGGCAAGGAAAGAACCCGAGTGTCTCTAAGCAGATCTGCTTTTCATCAGAAGGGACTGACCACCAGGCAAAGGGTCTTAAAGTTTTGACTCTCTCAGGCTTTCTGCAAAACTCCCAGAGTCCCCTGGCACCATCAGCTCAGCAGGATCAGCTGCCACCAGTCTCAGTGCCCTCAGTGCCACGGGTGCTCCCCGGGCACAACGAGCCAGCCCCTTCCCAGCAGCTCTGCAGCTGTAAGAGGTTGGGTAACAGGGATCTGTAGGCTTAGGGTCACGGATTTCTTTGGATGAAAACATTTGAAAGGAGAATTCCATAAGCTACTGAGGATGACTTGGATTTGATTTCTGAAATCACAGGGACCTGTGTAGTTATCAGTGGTCAAACATCTTCCCTGCAGTGCAAGATCTGCAGTGCACAGGGGTAGCTGGAGGAAGCCCTAGCAAGCCAGGGATGGATTGATTCCCTTCTCCATATGAAATAAGACTTACTAGAAAAAGCACTTCTAAATATTCTTCATTTTTCCCGTTCAGATTAATGCTTCCTCACAAGCTCACATCAATTTGACACCACTCACCCCCAAGTGCTTTGCTATGACAATTAAGGAGTCTTTTACCATGGAACAGCAGCCAACTCCAAGATGCAAAGCAACTGGCAGGTAGAGAAGGTGACACTGAAAGAGCCACAGTGAGCATTGCACTACTTGATCCCGATCAGCACAAACCCATACAGTGATTATTCAGGGAGGTTTAACTTGAAAGACTCTTCTTACTTAGCCTGGAATGCTGCTCATCCACTTCCAGTCAGATGACAGGTGGGTCACCTCTCCTAGGAGAGAACCTGGTGTCTCAGGGTTTGTGTTTGAGAAAGACTCCTATGATAAGAGCCAGAAATTACTGAATTATCTTTGCTTTTCTGCCCTTTTCTCCAACCTACAAGAGCTGGAGTGCTTTGGAAAGCCAAGGAAAATGATCATTTATAATAAATCACCCAATTGCTTTTCCGTGGGAGGTCATTGTTCCCCATTTTACTAAGTTTGCAGGATGTGTGGTTTCTGAAACATACCCCAAGGAACAGCTCGTATCCCGAGTAAACAAGCCTTTGTGTGCTGTTATTTGGATTAAGGGAGTGTCTGCAGCCTGCTGTAGCACAACAGCTACGGGGGCCTATTGTGCAAGCAGTTGTAGGACCAAAGCCACTGGTGGTACAGACAGAACTTGCACTGCAAACAAAGCAGCCAGGGAACGGGGAAGGGAATGGCACCAGCAGGTCTGTCAGGGATCAGAGGTAAAGCCCCATCTGGGGAAGCCTGAAGAGGAGACTCCTTAGTTCTGAGAATACAACAGAGAGCCAAGCCATGCCTGTTCTTATAGCCACCTCATAGCTACCTTCCAGTGCCTGAAGGGGCTCCAGGGAGGATGCAGAGGGGCTGTTTCCAAGGGCCTCTAGTGAAAGGACAAGGGGTAATGGGTTTAAATTAGAGAAGAGGAGATTTAGACTGGATATCCGGAAGAAGTTCTTTCCCTTGAGGGTGGTGGATCAGTGGAACAGGCTCCCCAGGGAGGTGGTTGAGGCCCCATCCCTGGAGATATTCCAGGTGAGGTTGGCCAAGGCTCTGAGCAGCCTGGTCTAGTTGAGGGTGTCCCTGCTCCCTGCAGGGGGGCTGCACTAGATGTCCTTTGGAGGTCCCTTCCAGCCCTAAACATTCTCTGATTCTATGTTCCCACAGCTCTGGATCACTCCTTTCTATTCAAACAGATTTGCCAGCATGTGACCAGATTCAGCTCTGCCAGCACACAGACTCCATCATTTTCATCTTCTCTAGGCCAGTGTTTCTGGATTTCTGCTGTTTTATTAGGCTTTTCTCTTGCTCTAGCATACAAAGAGGATACAGCCTCTAGCCAAAAAGCCTACAGAGAAAACAGGTTATTCCAAACCTGTGTAGATGCAGCATTCATAGAACTGAGAGCCGCGCTCTTCAATTTGTGCACTGCACCAGAATGATGAGACACAAAAGCAGGGTGTCTGCCTGGAACATCTCCTCTGAAATTCACTCCAAAGTGTTGATGCACCACCCAAAATTTCCCCCTTCTCATCAGGAAGTATCAACCCTGCTCTGCAAAAGCATCAGTGTTTCCAAGCAGCTATTAGCCAGGGGACATTTAGCTGCTTCACCTTCTGTAGTGTCTCGTCATCATGACACCAGCTGAACAAAGAAAGGTTGCACTCTATTGATTCCTCCTCACAAAGCATGCCTCACATTTTGGACAGTAGCAAGGGTGGGAGGGTAAAAAGCAGAAAAAGAAACAACACCAAGGAGCAAAACGGGTCAAACAGAAGCCAAACTAAATCTCTGGTGCTTCGGTTCTTCTGCCATCTGAATGCTGACAGCTTGATGTCTCTGGGTAATGCCACGCCAGGGGAATTAGCACCATCTCACTCTCAGGCAGTGCCATCTGCATGTCAACATGGGGAGAACATTTCTGCAGGCAGTTCTACAGAAAAAAGCCATAAAAAAAAAAGGATTTGATCTTTTGCATTCCTCTGACTACACTTATTTCCTGGAGGAAAGTGCTAATTAAAAAGAACCCAGTATCAGCTCCAACAGAGCTGCAGCCACACTGGGATTCTTCCCTGCTGTGCTATGGCAGAAGCTTATTAGTTCATCCCACTCCAGCATATGGCCTGTTTTGGAACATGAAATTTCCACAGTGCTGGAAATACAGGTGCTCTGGGAAAATAAAACCAAAGAGAAACTTATCCTGCATCTACTGGCCACATCTGACAGTCCCACGCAGGAGAGAAAGCTAAGAAGAATTAAATTACAGATCAAATCCAATCAGTTCATTTGATTTTACCTCTTCCTAACACCTACCTGCCTCCCAGAGCCAACACCACACTCCAGCAGCAGGCTTGCCAGATAAGCAAAGGTGCTTCAGGACCAAAGGACACTGAGAAACCTGGGAATACAAACACCCTTTGTCTGTCCCTCTTGAGGGCTCTGCCAGCAGCTGTTCTTTTATTAACTATTTATTTGCCTTCATTTGAAAAAGCAGCAGCACATCTTTAGTTCCATGACCAGCAAAGCTCTGAGGAGAACCAATCTGGTCTCTCCTTCCTGCTGAGCTCACAGCAAGTACCCAGAATACCCAGAAAGCTTTGACAGCAGCCATGAGCAGAGCAGGGAGATGGGGAGCAGGGAGATGCTCTGGGTGTGCAGTGCCAGTCCCCATGGGTTTGAGCCTCGAGTTAAAACAACCTGTGAATCTAGAGCCTCTGAGCCCTTGGAAGTGCTGCATCCAAACCAGGATTCAAGCCCCATATTCAAGCAAAACTGTTGGGCTACCAGCCACAAAATCTAGACCCTTCCAACTCCAGAATTCTTAAACCTCTATTGAGCCACTTTGCTTTGCCCAGTTCACTTATTCAGCAGGGTGTGAGTGGACACAGAGAGAGC
Organism: Ceyx cyanopectus; assembly: GCA_013401355.1. Classification (NCBI taxonomy): domain Eukaryota; kingdom Metazoa; phylum Chordata; class Aves; order Coraciiformes; family Alcedinidae; genus Ceyx; species Ceyx cyanopectus. The sequence continues at coordinate 41,377 of VYZU01039660.1, forward strand.
AGGGGGTGGCTTTGAAGTACCAGAACACCAAAGCTGCAAGAGTTTCCTCACAGGGTGGCCAATTAACCAAATAATTCTCTGTGTTGGCTTCAACAAGCAGATGGACTAACACGGGGTCACATTTGAGGGGAGATTGTGAAAGCCACTGCAGTTTTGCCCTCACATCCACTCGGATGGTAATGAGAGCCTAAAAGGTTTGGAAAAAATGAAGCAATCTGCTCTTGTGCAGAGGCCCATCACAAGACTTTCCACAATGTTGCTCTGCTTTTTACTGGACCCCAGGTTGGAAGCAAATTTTAAGGGCAATTTTACTCTGCTTCAAGTTTTACTCAAAGTCCAAATTACTTTCTTTGTAGGTTAGAATTTAAAATTAGAAGAATAAGGGTTTGTTTTTTTTTCCATCTCACCTGTTACCAGAAGGCAGCATTCAGAAGTGTCAGGGTCAGCAGAACACATCCAGGTTTTTATTCCAGTCCTTATGGGAAATCAGACTCTAAAAGCTGCTGAAAAGCACCTGGCACTGGCTACTGTGAGGAACTTTTTACCTTGTTAACTACCTCAGAGTGGGGATCCCAACACACCAGTAATTCACAGACAAGTCTCCCCTGCCCTTTGTGCCACTCTGCTGGCACTCGACGGAAACCAACCACCAAAACCACAGGGCTTAATAAGGAGCAGCTTTTGGACAGTGGCAAGAGACTGATACCAACCTGCCCCTCCTCCTGCCTCGCCTCAGCCTCTTCTTGCTCCTGCCAGAGGGTTTGAACCACGGGCACTGATGGCTCTGCAGTTAATTGTAGTGTAGGTTGCCAGACCTGACAACACAGCAGCATCCCTTTCCCCTCCCAGTGCCTTGCTGTTGTATTTTAAGCATCACATCTCCTGGTATCTCTGTGGGTTAGCAGGAGATGCTCAGGGGGATCCAAACCTGCTGCTCTCCCAAGCCCAAGGGCAAGCAGGGCCATGATCCATCCCCACACTCTGTCCCTAATCAGAAGGCTGATTTTACAGCCTCTCTTCTCCCAGTAGAGATCAAAGCCAGCCATGTCTGGGTGTGTACATGCACATACATGCATGGAGAAGACACAATAATTATGGTCTGAACATTTCTCTGCTAGAAAAAGAACTGGTTCCCTTTTTGTCGCTTCCCCAACTTACTCCTTGAGAACAAGCTGGGATTGCAAATGACCCAGGGAGAAGAGGCACCAACCAAGTGCACCTTGTCTGGAAAGCCTGTGCTTTGAAGAGCAGAAACTCAACACCAACGTGGGTTTTGATGCCACAGGACAGACCCAGTGACCTCATTCTTAAGCTTTGCCTTCCCTGCTCAGCAAGTGGCCAGAGCAGCAGCCACTGCAACCACTCTCCAGCTCATGGAAGGGGCTAAACAGCCACTTAATTAGTTGCTAATTTCATAGGCACTGCTGATGGGAGGACTGGAGAGAAATCAGGGAACTGGTACCTTCCTTTTGATGACTTGGTTACAAAAAAATAGGGGGAAATTGCTGGGAACTCACAAATGCAGAATTTTGACATCATCTTCTGGCCACTGCTATTAAAAGGAGAACACCTGGGGAAAAATCAGCCTGGCCTAGATACTGCACCTCAGAGGATTGTCCATGGGGCCACAGTGGCCACTGACTGAGCAGCAACCCAGGCTCTCTGGGTATTTCCTAGCCTGGCATCTCCCTCACAGGCTGCCAAGCACACACCTGGGCATGTCCAGAACCATCTTGTTTCTTTTGCTCCTGCACAGGAGGCAGCTGGTTGGGAGATGTGGCTGCAGTGGCTGCTGCTCTGAGGGGGTGTAACAGAGCAGTGGGAGGGAAAGTAGCAAGTGCAAGTCGAGTCGGGTGAACCCCTGGAGCCCGCAAAGGTCTGTGCACACCTTCCAAAATTGACCCCAGGTGCTGAACCAGCTGGAATGTGCTCAGGGGAAAAAGGTGGATAAGACGTTGACAAGACTCACCCTTTATCTGTCTGGAGAGGCTGGCTTTGTGATGTCTGGGCATGCCAGCCTGAGTGAGAGAGTAGTCTGTGCCACTCAAGAGATGGGTTTCTCACCATGCTCGAGCTGGTCCCACTCAAACACATCCCTTTGCCATGGCCAATGCTTCAAGAGACAACTGTCTCTGTTCCTACAGCACATGAATGCCCCACTATCTTGCCAGATAATAATCCAATGCTTCCAGAGCTCTAGCAGCAGGTTTCCAATATTTTCCATGCCACCAGGAGCACTTCTGCCTCCCCTGCTACCTTCCAAATCTCTTCATAAAGCAGTCAATCTAGCTCCTTCCATCTTTAAACACACAGCAGTACTTGTTTCAGGCTAAGTAAGAATTGTTTCCTGCTTGACAAAATCGCCTTTGGGTTTTTTTTTTCCTGATATAAATTACTGTTAGTCCACTGTCCCCAAAAGACCCCTCAAGACCCCTGCAGATCCTCAACTGAACCCTCAGATCACCCTCTAGTATTATCACAGTGCTGATGTTCACTGGAAGCCACAGTCTCACTCCTGCTGAGGCCACATTGTTTGACCTCCTGCTCAGGTTCCTACTGGAAAAGCATCATCCCAAGATCACCAACCACCCCAAATTGTGCCCCACACATCAAACACCTGCTTCAGTGGGTGGAGTCCCACCAGCTCTGCTCTCCCAAACATGCAGGGCTGGGGGTGAGGCTCGGACAGCAAATACACGTGTGTGTGTGTGTGTGTGTGTCTGTGTGTGTGTGTGTGTCTGTGTGTGTGTTCCATGGCAATCTGGGGGTCTCAGCACAATAGCTGAGATTCAGGCCATGGAATGAAAGACACTGGCATCATGCTCAATAAATTTGCATTAAGAGTGATAAGAGAAAACCTAACTGAAGGTATAACTTCAGCCAATGGTAAAGACAGAAGGCTCCTCAACACAACATGAAGTATTTAATTCTCTGATAACAGAGTGAAATGAAGATAGCAGGGAAAAGCAAGAGCTCCCAATCAATGGGAGCAGGGAAAGGGATGCTGATACTTTAAGGCATTCACCTTTAGGTTATAAGCTGCTTATCTCAGACTGCTCCTTATGTGGTCTCCTTGGGAACCGAGTCAGACAATAAATCAGATGTGCCAACATTTATCAGAAGCTCCAACTGGCCAAAAACATCAGCTCTCCTCAGAATGCCAAATGGTTTTGCAAGACACAGGGCCAAGCCTGGAGTCACTCCTGAGGCACGCGGAGGGGGTTGGTTCTTCGTGCTGCGATTTAGCTCAGAAGCAGTGTTGCTCACACCCCTGATCCTCATTGCTGTGCCCTCCTGGAGACACTTCTGTGTCAGAAGTTTCAGGTGAAGGCAAAAGAAAGAGGGAAATCAATCTGGCATCATGCAGGCAATGGTTAATGTGCACATCAGGACAACTTCTGTGTCTCATGTGCCCACAAACATCATCCCTACCCCTTCTCCTCACACTTGGAAGTATCTAAGGGATTATTCTTGTCTTAGGCTATAAACAGGTGGGGGAAAACCAACAGAGGTAGGAATAAAAGCAGCTTGAGGAAAGGCAGCAAGGTCAGCATATGAATATTCTCAAGCTGCAGCTCTGCTGCCAGACATGGGGACAAAATCCAGACATTTCACATGTGTAAAAACAAACAAAACAATCTCGACCAAATCTCTCAAACTGGTGAAAAGCCCCTGACCAGTTCCAAAATGTTTAGCTGCTGATGTGTAACCAAAAGAATGTCATGGGAGGCGGTGTCAGGGCAGAGAACCCTGTCTCATTTACAAGGGATTTGGCCAGGAACTAACTAGTGGGACAGCAATGGCAGCAGCAGTGCTTGGTGAGGTGTATTTATCCAGAAATCCTGACCCCAGTGGCATCAGACATACTTTGCTGGGCTGACCCACAGACTAGGAGCAAATGTCTTCAGCAACAGTGCCAGGGGAGCTGGATGAAAGCAATGCCAGCATCTGCTCATGGCAGAGGAGAAAAGAAGTCTCCCTTTCCCTTGAATCTTGTGAAGTGGCTCAAGCAATATATGGGTTAAAAAAAAAAAAAAAAAAAGTAAAAGAGCCAGGTCTGGCCACAAACTGGCATCTTTGCATGTCAGGAGTGGCACTTGATGCCTTCTGCCCAAGCACAGATGGTCCCAGCTCTATGCCCATTACAAAGAACCTTTGGCAGCTCAGCCAGAAGAGATGGGATTGCACGGGGTGGTCAGTGGAATGGAGCTGGATTGCTCCTGAGGGGCAAAGTCACCCTGCAGCCCCCTCCCTCCTCCCAGCACTGCCAACAGCCCCCAGCAGCTGCCTGCAGCCAGGTCTGCCAGGGGAGCAGCAGACCGAGGGGTAATTCCCTCTCCCTGTGCAAGGCCCCGCAGGAGCAGAGGAGCTGCAAAGGTTGTTTTCTGCTCGGGAACCTCCAGCTTCATCCTCACCCCTCATCCCTACCAGGGTGTACACCCCGGGCAAGAGAGGGGGGGGTGAGGGACAGACCTCGGGATGATGCTCAGCCCGGCAGCGCCACCCCGGCTGCCCCCCTCCAGCTTCCAGCACTGCCTGAGCCCCAACCACCGCCTGTGGCCTCTTCGTAGGCACTGCCTGACCCCCAGCAATGCCCCTGAGCCCCATAGCCCAGCCACTGCCAGTGTCTGTCTGTCTGTCCGTCTGTCCTCACCTCCCCCCCAGCCGCACCCCTGCGGCAGCCGGAGCGGTGGCGCCTCCTGGCGGCCACAGGCAGCAGCGCACCCCAGAGAGAACCGCTCCTGGAAAACCTTTGGAAATGGGTTTTCTTGGAGGGATTTAGTTTGTTTTTCTTTAGGTTGAAATACGGACGGATAGGTTCAGTGGCACTTCTGTCTGAAAGGTGGCGCCGATATCTGGCCGTGGCGGGGTAGCTATTGATTAAATTCCCACTCTGCACCAAGCAGGTGATGGAGCTCGGGAGTAACTTCTTTCCTACGTGCAGATGAACTCCTCCTGAGGTCATTCTACATCAGCAAAATCAGAAATGAGGAGAAAAACGTGGTCTGCAGAGTCTTAGAAACTGTTCATTTAAAGTCTTTGCTCAAGTTCTATTCTGGGCAGTCTTTTAATTGGACTTCAGGAGCCTTTTGCAGCTGTGTTTTGACTTTGTGGCTGGGAAAAATCTGCCCTTCACAAAAACAGCTTCAAAACACTGTAGCTTCCATTACCTCCCCTTTGCTGGCCAAACCGAGATAATCCCTGGGGAATATGACAACAGAGACGTGGCATCCCAGTGGCAAAACCTTTCTCTTGTGCTGAAGTTCAGTGCACACTTACCAGTCTGCCCTCAGAAATACCACCAAATGAATAATAGATAGTGGGGAGCCATTTAAATCCAATCAAATAACTCCCCACCTATTTGAGACTAGAAAAAAGAAAGAAAACAGCCATCGAGGGGTCATCCAGAGGGAAGACCTTTAGCAGGGGTAGCAGTGGGCATCGGGATTTAAATCCAAAAAGGATGCTCATAATTGAACAGGCTTCAAGTTTTGCATCCACTCTGCAGGATTGAGCATTTCAGTAATCCTCAGGGACTCTGTGGGAACAGCTACTTAAAGGAGGCTTTCCTCGTAACAACCAGCCTGCCTGAAATGAAGCAAAACCAAGTAAATGAGCTTTTCAGGGGAGGCAGATCCTGATCATTAACACTTAGGTGCTTTATAAACATTTCCCAACCCTGTCATTGTGGTTGTTTCTCTCTCTGGGTGACACTCTGCTGCTGCTCCACTTGTCTCCAAGCTGATGTCCAAGACAAAACAACAATAAAATTCTACATTTAATCTAACACGGCCTCCCAGCAGTACACACTTCGTTGGAACTTATTAACCAGCTTCCAGCTTGTTCCCTGCATAATCAGTTCATACTTCAAAGTCTCTGCCAGCAGACAGAGCTAAATGATGGTGTTAAATTCACTCATGTATAAAATCAATTAGTTTTGGGGCAGGACGGGAGATATTGGTTGTCAGAAGTCGGGATATTAGTTGAATGGGGTTGCTGGGGGCTCTGGGGACCTTTGTCACTTCCCCAGCAACATATCCTGCTCTTCTCCCTTGAACATGGGCTTGAAAGGGGGTGGATGAGAAGAGCACTGGTGGCTCCCTGCAGGGAATTGTTCAGGAGCATGAGAATTATTCCCGAGGGGAGCAAAGGGCTGTGCTTGCTCCAGTTACAGGCAGGGGGATGCTCCCGTGCTGAGCACACTTGCAACAGCCAGACAGGTCAGCCAGAGATTTCTGCTGCAGAAACCACCCAGTGCTGGAGCTCTCCTCAGAACTGCTGCACTGCCAGAGCTGCTCTGCTCCCCATCCAGGTGTAGATGAGGTATCTCAAGGCCAGGTCTCCCAGTTAGTCCAACCTAGGGCTTGCTGAGCCCACATCCTGGCTGCTGGGACTTACTGGGGGGATTCTGTTACCCAGGGAGGGAAAAAAGCATCTGGCTCATCACCTGCTGAGGCAGTGAGCACAGGTCACATCAGGGAGCTGTCCTTTTTTCCCTCTGGATCTCTGGTTTCCTTCTAGGATAATCCTTTCCCAATTAACTTTTGAAGGCTCAGGCATTAATTTATTTTTTTTTCAAGCCTCATATTCAAAGCTCACAACTGAGAACACCCTGAACCCGTGAGGCAGCAGGGGCAGGTTGAAGCCTCCTGGTCTCATTTGGCTAAACACGAGGGTTTAGCAGAGATTTTCACATCTGAATCCCACAGTTAGCTGTAAATCCCTCCCCCCAGCCCAGGCTCTGCTCATTCCCTCCCCACCAGGACAGCAAGATGCTTCGTTAAGCGCCAGGGTGGGATTTGATGCCATGAATTGATCTGAATGATCTGTGAGGAGAGCCGACAGCACTCTGGGTTATGGACCCAGACTCCTGCCAAGCTGGATGGTGATCTCTCTCTGGTGCTCAATATAAAGCTCCTTAGACAGAACCAGGCACAGACATCTACTAAACACAAGCAGATACAGGGCTTTGAAAGGCCTGGGGCAGAATCACACACACAACCCTCATCTGATGAGGAAACAGGGTATACACTATATATACTATATATACTATATACTACAACCATGGTATAAAATAATAGAATCATAGAATGTTTAAGGCTGGAAGGGACCTCCAAAGGGCATCTAGTGCAGCCCCCCTCAACTAGACCAGGCTGCTCAGAGCCTTGGCCAACTTCACCTGGAATATCTCCAGGGATGGGGCCTCAACCACCTCCCTGGGGAGCCTGTTCCACTGATCCACCACCCTCAAGGGAAAGAACTTCTTCCTGATATCCAGTCTAAATCTCCTCTTCTCTAATTTAAACCCATTACCCCTCGTCCTTTCACTAGAGGCTCTTGGAAACAGCCCCTCTGCAGCCTTCCTGGAGCCCCTTCAGGCACTGGAAGGTGCTCTAAGGTCTCCCCGGAGCCTTCTCCTCTCCAGGCTGAACAACCCCAGCTCCTTCAGCCTGTCCTCATAAATCATAGAATCACAGAATGTTAGGGGTTGGAAGGGATCTAGAAAGATCACCTAGCCTCTCTGTTCCTTTGCTTTTGTTGTGACAAAACTCCACAGAACCTTGAACAACTAAGGTGCAAAACACCCAGGGATCCATCCCTCCTGCTCCCCTTAACCACACATGGTGGCTCCCCAGACTCAGCCCCTCCTGCAGCCAACCCAGCCCATGAAGCCCCTCTGCAGTTACAGACCAGATGTAATTATTTTCTTGCTGCTCCAGCAATATCTATATTCTCACGCCCATGCAGAAACCCTACAGAAAAAAATCACCCATTGCTGCCTGACCTGCATGTTAATTTGGTTCATTTTCCAGATGACAGCAGCTCGGTGAGACAGGGAGATAATGTAAAGGCCAATGAAGAAATCCATTGATTTCAGGCTGTGGTTTCCCTACCAGCAGACTCTCACTGCAGCCTGTGATTTACTCGCATGGTGAAGTGATAATCCATCACAGCCAAAAAAAAAGCTGCTCTGCAGAGCATCTGAATTTTTAAGTGACAAACCAAGCACTTGGCAGGCTCCAAAGTGTCCTTAATTCCCAAACACTGGGTGACATTTCCCCATTTGCAGCAGCTCTTGGGACATCCTCGTGGCCTCTCAAATCTGTCGTGCAAAGGAGTGTGAAAATAGCTTTTAAGAGATGCCTTTGCAATTAGCACATTGCATGGGGGGAAGAGTTGGAGACAAAGCAATTGTCTGGTCACGTTAAACAGCATCCTTTGGAGGCACCCAAACCAGATTGCCACAGATGGATCCAACCTTCGACTGAAATAATCCTTTTCATCTAAGATCTGCCTGAAAAATCAGAGTTTACCCCTGCCAAGGTAAAAATTCATTCACCATTATCAGGCACTTAGAGGCACCAAGTCAGATACTCCTCCAAATCCATTTCTGAGGAGGGCTCATTATCATTTCTAGTCCCTGCTGCTCCAACACCTTATTGAACACTCGGTGTGAGGTGGAACAAGTTGTTTTTGTAAGAGCTCTGGGTTCTTGGCTTTCCCATCAAAGCAACCAACCACCTTTAATCACATCTGCTGTCTCCCCTGAGGACTCCTGGGCTGCAAAAATTGATGGGCAATCTGCCTACTTTGTACATCAAAAATAGCAGCTTCTGACAGCTCTTCACAAGAGCCCAGAAGGAACTGGGGGTTAAACTTCAGGTTTAAATAATAGTAATAATAACAACAATAATAATAATAATAATAATCATCATCTATATGCAGAAGAGTCTCCAGCTGTTTGCCTATGGATCCCTGGAATGTTTAAACCTGATTTCCCATCAAGTTGAATAATCCCTGACTCAGACACCTCAGCTAGCTGACAACCACACCCACCTGCAACACCAACATCAGTGGGCACAACCCCAAATTCTCACTGCAACCTGTGTCCATTCAACATCCCAGATGCTGGGAAATAGCAGCCATGGGATCTCCACACCCATTTGGGGCAGAACTGGGGCAACACAGCTCAGCTGGGTGCAGAGCCTGCCCTGGTCCTTTCACCCCAGCACTGCTGCTGCCACCAGTAGCAGGTCTGGGCTGGCTGGTGTGACCCTGGCCATCCCTCACCCAGGCATGGAGTGCTGAACTTTACCACCTTCTCCTCAGACACCCCACATCAGGGAGGATTAAACAGCATCAACAACCCTCCCAAAGGCTCCAGTCACACTGCTCAGCCTGCCAGAGAACCAGAGCAGTCTGAGGATTAACTGCTCTTGTCCTAACCGAAGAACAAAGGGGTGGTGGGTGGGTGTGAACGAAGCTGCAGGGGAAAGGCTCACCACACTTGTGCAAGCCCTTGAAGCTGCTGCCTGTTTCCAAAGAAGACCTGGCAGTGGTGATAACAGTGCCACAGCCTTGGGCACAGCGGGTAGGTGGGCAGGGGGAGGGCTCCCCAGGGTGGTGTCACCTCTCTCTTCCCAAACCCGCTGCTGTTGTCCAAAGCTGCATCTCCCAGTTCACACCAGAGCAAGTTTGTGCCCCTGGTGTGCCTCTCACCGGCGAGAGATCAAGGGCAGCATCTGCATCAAGCGTGCAGAGCTGTGGTCTCTCCATCCTCCACGCCTGGGACCTCCACCCCAGCAATTCCCACGCCAGCAGGGCTCATCAGAACACGATAACGACCCGCGAATGCCCCGGAGTCAGGAGCTACAGCAAGAAACTGCCAAAGAAAAGCAGCATCCCAGTCTCACAGCTCCAGCAAGGCGACAGGCAGCTCCTGCTCGTAGCCATTTAATTAGGAGAGGCAGACAGCACATTTCGAGCAGAGCTTTCCGCTTCGCTTGCGGGAGCCACAGCACCGGGAGGAGTCAGACCATTTGGGCTACGTTTCCTAGGAGATTTTCAGACACTAAGTTAGGGGGGAAAATAAAAAGACCCACCATTTCATGCGAGCTGAAGGTAGCAATTCCACTGACATTTCTGATCTGTTCACAGCATGTGGAGCAAAACTACTAGTGAAAGTGCAACGACAGGTTTTAATTGGGCTTCTTTTGTCCTCCATGTACACTAAAAGGTATCAAGAAAAAGAAATTGCTCAAACAGCTGAAGAGAAGCAGCATGTCTAGGGGTGGCACTGCCAGTGCATCCTGCAAACTCACCTCCTGGCATCTTCAAATCCCTGTAGCTTGACTCTCCAAGAGCTTTCAGGGCAGGTAAGAAATACCCAGTTGTAGCTGGAGGATGCAAGTTGAGTGACCTCATTGCTGGTCACTCAGTGGGAAATGGTCTCACCAAGCTAAGCAGCAGAATCCCAGACAAATCTCCTGATATTTGGGCACAGCCTGGGCCTGACTAACAAACAGGCAAAAACACCCTTTAATCAGGAAGCCTTGAACTTTGCTTTAGCAAGGACAGGACAGATCACTGCTGACATTTTCCCTATGATTCATCATTTTCTAATATCTTGTCCTGGAACAGCTGCTCCTCTCCTTTCATAACCCTTATTGATGCTTCTCTTACCTGGAAGGCAGTGGGTTCTGAATAACTGCAGCCTTTCCATCAGGCAAGGAGGACAGTGGGAGACAAAGCAGATCTGAGGTCAGGGAAAGGTTCTTATTCACTTCCCTCCTGTACTGAGATTTTCAATTAACTGCATATTAAATCCTGGACTCTTCTTTGTCCACAGCAGAGGGAGGAGGCAGAGATGCCTCCAGCATCCCCGTGCCCAGCAAGGCTGTGGCAACCCCTGATTTCAGCTTCAGATGCTGCAAGGGCACGTGGGCTGAGGTGGCTGCAGATGCCAATGCCCAAAGCAGCCCAAGCACCTGAGAGCTGCCCGAGGGGCCAATCCTGCCCCACACAAACCTATCCCTAGGCAGCCACCCCCAGGTTGGAGCCTGGGAGTTGTCTAGGTGATGGATGCAAATTTCCTAGCAAAGGGTTTGAGAAAACCAGCACTAAACATCTCATCTCTGTGGCCTGTAGGGAGCCTGAAAACCCCATGCACAGATCAGACCTCCACTCTGTAAAGCCAAAGAAATTCCCTTTCCCAGCCTGGCCACAGTGTCACTGCTGCCCAGGGGGGACTCCTGCCCCGAATGGATTCTCAGCCAAGGAGTCTGTTAACAGCTTGTCTGTCTGTCCACACCAGAGCTGACAGACATGTACCTTCCCACAGCAGCCTGTCAGTAGAGGACAAGAACAAGTCATTTGTTTCCAACCTTGAAATGTAATTTTAGTTTGATTTTTATTTATTTATTTATTTATTATTGATTTGAAGGTGGTAAATGCTCTGGCTGTGCCTGGTTTTTAAATGCTAATGGTGATAACAGCAAAAGGAGATGACGGAGCAGGGAAGAAAATTAAAGCATTTCACAGCTCCCAAAGTCTTTAAACATCCCTGGCTGTACGAGGAAACCAACAGGGAGAATGTGAGGATGATAAAAAAGTCATTTGCTATCTCCAAGCTGCCTGTAGCTTCCATTTCTCCTCTGGCAATTGCCTCTATTTAAGCAGTTTTCTTCCACACGTGTGGATGCAATGAAAAGACACAGCAAAACACCAAGGAAAAATAAGTAAACTGTGACAGATTCATCAGGACACCCGAGGACTGGATTTATTTAATCCATCAGAAATCTCCTGGTGCCCTTTGGCAGACCACAAAGCATTTTGGGAGAGGAGATGGGTGCAAGGAGATGAGTCCAAGTTTCAGAGGGGTAAGCTGGGTTGTCTCTGCTGTGTCTGAGGGGCACACATGCCTCTGGGCAGGATAATGAGGGTGTTTGGGTGGGCAGGGCTGCCCCCAAACAGCAGAGAGCAGAGTGATGTTCTGAGGCAAGCTGGGCAAAGTCAAAGTCACAGGACCTCCAGGGACAGCAGCTCTGCCTCCCGACTTTATGTTCAAAGCAATGATTTTAGGCTCTGATGCTTTAGAGTTCAGTTCTTCACTGCAACCCTGTTAGCTTGGGTTATTCTGCTTGCCAATTTTTACAGCTTCACATGGATTTTCCCTGAAAATCAACCCCACTTGTTCCACCCCCCAGTGTCCCTCCCAGGCAGTCCCCTGGGGCATTTGCCCTGGTGTTTAGATTATTTATTTCTGTGTCCTGACACTCTCACTAATATTAAGCAGGATCAGAGGTTTTAATTAAATGGAAAAATAACCAATTCTGAGTGATGGACAGGGTGGAGGGGAGGAAAAGGGAGGACTGATGACACCTGGCTCATAATTACCTTCAAATTACAGAAGCTCCTGGCCTCAATTCCCCAAGCTGTGTGAGAAATACCACTGCACAGAGACATCCCCCCCCGGAGGATGATGGGGTCACAGAGCAAGTGTTAAACTAAGTACCCATTTAAAGAGGGTTTGATGGTTTGGGTGATTTCACAGGGTATCAGGTGGGATGGGACTGTGCTAAACCCCTCAAGAACAGGTGAAGTCACCTCCTGTTTGCTGGCCACGCTGCAGAGAAATTTGGTTTCCTAATGAAATCCCACAAGGTCACTTTTCTGAGAGCTCTTTACAAACATTGCAAGCAAAGAAAATCAAATTATAGGCAGTTTTTAGCTTCCAAACTGAGAGAAACAGTCCTGGCTGGAGCTGAGTAAGGACAGGTCAGGCTCCTAAAGCTCCTGAAGCCTTTAAGAATTGGCAAGTCAGAGCAGTTTCTATTTTCAGGAGTTGGAGGGGAAGTCATTCATGACTTAAGTTTGACAAAGAATTGGCATTACGAGCAGCATTAGATACCAGGAACTCCCAGCCCTCATTCCTCAGCCTTTCCAAGGAGATGATCCCAAGCTGCTGTAAAACACCATTAATTTTATAGTGTCTAAAGCAGCACAAAATGACCAGACCTTCCTTTTCCTGACCTGAACCCCAGAAGGCATTTCAGTGATTAAATGCTAAAGACAGACCAAGGATGCTTTATGCTGTCAGCAGTCTAAGTTTAACACCACCACATACCACAAATGAAAGATCTGTGTTGAAGAGGGAGCCAAATCAGCATATAAACCCAAGCCAACAAATTCTATTTATTTAACTAGCAAACTACCCACAAAGTGGAATAACCAGCTACTGTGCCAAGTGATTTAGCAATCACAAAACCTTCACCTCCATGCTCTACAGCAAAAAGAGCACAGGATGCAGCTGGCAACAGAATCAGCATTTTCTGTGCTATGCTTCATGGGGCATTGATGTTACCAGCTGTCAAAAATATAACACAGAATTACCTTGACAAACCAAACATAGGAGCTTAGAAACTACCCAGTCCTCCACCTCAGCATCACACCCAGAGGAAGCACAGACCTGGGGACAGGAATTTTCAGTCTTTCCGAGCTCAGGTCACCCCGTGGCAGAAGCACAGAACCCCAAGAGCTCCTTCCAACATCACACACCCCC
>VYZU01039664.1:0-13012 GCA_013401355.1 Ceyx cyanopectus
TTTTTTTTCTTCTTCTTCTGTTTGAATTCCTAGGCTGCCATGGAAAATACAGATGAACCTTAAGGAACAAGTGTTCTGAAGTTATCTTCATTAATGAAGCAGGTGTGAAAAACAGTTCCCATTTGCTGTGTGATATTATGACTACAAAATCAGCAGTTCAAACGTCAGTGTTCTTTCTTCAACTGTTCATTGTAAATGGGCAGGCCATATGTGAGAGGGAAATGATGGCTGAATGGAGAGTGGAACCAAGGCCCAGTGTAATAAAATGGACACTGACAGAAAACATCTGCTCAGATTTCTACATTGAATGCTGGAATATGAATAAAAGTATCACTGGGGAAATCTTGGAAGAACAAAATCTCAGTATCCCTCAGATATGTCCTTTACAGCTTCAATTAGGTGATAGTCTCTTCATCTCCTCAGAACCTTCGTTCCAGTCCTATGGAATGAATTTGGTTAATGTTTCCAAGGCAGAATTTCTTAACTGCCCTAAAGCCAGGTTTCTTCAGGAGCAGATGATTTTTGTGTGTCAGATAAGAGGACTGCACCAAGTTGACCCTAACTGGCTCGGTGTTGGAACCCATTACTTTGCAGAGCTTCATAAGAGAGGCCCACTATTGTGCAACTTGGGCCTTCGTCTGAACGTAACTGTGAAGCAGCAATTTTGTCAACAGTCTCCAAATGCACCATTATGCTCTGGACATGGAAAATGTCTGAGTCATGTTTGGGAAAAAGCATATAGTTGCCATTGTTTCCCACAGTATTCTGGAAGATTCTGCCAGAAGTTTGATATATGCTCCACTAAACCTTGCCGCAACAATGGCTCCTGCACTGAGAAAGCAGAACTTGCTGGAGATTCTTATGAATGTGCATGTCCTCCAAATTTTTCAGGTATTTCTTTTCCCCTCTAGGAATGACTATTACATAGATAATAGATTTTCCTTAATGGATAATAAAACACTGAGAATACCATTAGCAATGCTTTTCTGTAATTTGTTTGTCCATTGCCACTGCCACACTTGCAATGAGGTTCTTTTACATGTAGTCACTTATAGGAGATTGTGGAGTCATTTTAAGACCGTTTGTACTTAATTATATTCATGTTTGCAATGAGGGGAAAAAGCAGAATAAGTTATCATTCTTCTTTCCAATTTTAGCTCCAGACAGAGGTAAGTACTTGAGAACTTACTGAAGTAACTGATTTATGTTTGTTTAGCAGTTCAAGTTCTTATACCAAATAACATAAAGCTCCCTCAAAAAATAATTAGTTAAGGAAAAAACTGAAAACCAACAGAATTGTTGAAATGAAAATTTCATTCAAACTGCCTCAAAGCTTCCCTTTTAAAGACCTTTTAAGTTACATTAGAGGAATTTTTAAAATAAAAATGATAGTTTTTTTAAATTGAAAATTAAAACAATTAGGAGAGCAAGCAATTTATTTCAGATTGTTTTGCACTGTCAATTTATTTTCAAAAGCAGTTTGCTAAAGATTATGTTACCACTAAAATGAATGCTTCACAAATTAAAATTCCTAATTCTATCTAGAAAATATTGCAGTACTTACCAAAAAGCCATTACAGAAATTGAACCTGGGTTTGAGATCAGACTACCTGAGAATAGAGCATGATTAGATACATTTTTTACCTAACCATTATCTCTATCCCATGGATGAAGAAAAGGAGGTTAAAGAAATTATGAGTATATTGTTTACAGAATCACAGAATCAGAATGTTAGGGTTTGGGAGGGACCTAGAAAGATCATCTAGTCCAACCCCCTCTGCCAAAGCAGGATCATTTAGACTAAGTCACATAGGAATCTGTCCAGGTGGGGTTTGAATGTATCCAGAGAAGTACCACAACCTCTCTGGGCAGCCTGTTCCAGTGCTCTGTCACACTTACAGTGAAAAAGTTTCTCCCTATGTTTACATGAAACCTCCTGTGTTCCATCTTGCACCCATTGTCCCTTGTCCTATCACTGGACATGACTGAGAAGAGCCTGGATCCATCCTTCTGACACTCAACCTTTACATATTCATAAATATTAATGAGGTCACCCCTCAGTCTCCTCTTCTCCAAGCTACAGAGACTCAGCTCCCTCAGTCTTTCCTCATAATGGACATATTCCACTCCATCATCATTGTGGATCTGCATTGGACTCTTTCAAGCAGTTCTCTGTCTCCTTCTTGAATTAAAGGGCCCAGAACTGGACACAATACTCCAAATACAGCCTCACACGGGCAGAGTAGAAGGGGAGGTACCTCGTTTGACCTACTAGCCACACCCCAGGATGCCATTGGCCTTCTTGTCCACGAAGGCACATTGCTGCTCACTGTCATCCTGCTGTCCACCAGTACCCCCAGGTCCCCTATGCTGCTTTCCAACAGGCCAGTCCTGATTCCTCCATTCAGACCAATGATGCTCATGAAACCTTTAGAAAGTGCCACAAATGCACATTCACAACACAAAAAGGATTGTAGTAGCTCTTCCTATACTTGTGGAACAGAATTCTAGCAATGTTCTTTTGATGGACTGCATTTTTGTTCTCTCACAATAACAATACTATGCTATGAAACTCAACTGATGAGTCAGATATGAGTGAGGTTCATGGAACACAAAAATTAAGGTTATGTTGCATGAAGCTTGCTGTAATTTATGTTTAATTGCTTTCCAAACTGCATAATTTGGATAGTAATGCATTTCAAATAGAAGATTATGCAAGTATGAGTAAGTCAATGTTATGAGAAAAATACTTTTATAATTATTCAAGGTTTAGTAAAATAGTGGAAAACATTGATAATATGTTTTCTATTTCTTTTATGATTTCTAGGGGCTGTGTAAAATGCTTTGAAAATAATATAAAGAAGAGTTTTATGCTACTTGAATTCAAACAAACTGAGAGATTCACAAGCAATTCTGTTAAAAGCAATCATCATTCTTGATGTTACAGTCAAACAATGCTTAAAATATTCTGTTAGCCTATAAAGAACAGTGTTGGCTAATGCCATAATTTTACATTTGCAATACTGATCCAGTAAATAAGCTATATGTAATCAAGAAGAACCAGGGCATTAAACCATCATATATTATGGATGTAGCTACACAAAAGTAAGAAAAGAAAAAAAGTACTTCCCATAATATAAATTCTAATAGGAATCTGAAAAGCTGTTGAAGTGTGAATAATGTCATAGCAACAATTCAAGTGGCAAGTATAACTATATTATATTTAGACCTATATGCTGTAATAGAATAAACAACTCTCAATTGGAATTGTAATTTCCAGAAATCTCCATGTTAAGAAAAAAGTCAAATTAGATTCTACATGAGAGCATCTTTTGTTCACAGTGCTGGAAGAAACTGTAAACTAAATTCATGTCTGATAGAAACAAATACTACAGTACTAATAACATTTCTGCATTTTATACTATATGTGAATTTGTAACCATAAAGCAGATGAGGTTGGCTACAGTAATTCATATTACAGCACCTTTTGCCTTGCTTTAGAAATTCAGTAATTGGCAAAAACTATCAATCAATATTAACACAAATACCTATCCAAGCACCTATTTATTAAATATGTTTTATTATACATATAAATTTGACATTTCAGGAAAAAAAAATTGCTAAAGTTCACTGTTTCTATTATCCTTTTTTAAACAGGTAAAAATTGTACCGAAATAGTTGGACAGTGCCAGCCACATACATGTTTCAGTGGTAACTGCATCAATGTTACTCCAAACACTTTTTTTTGTGAGTGTGAAAAGGGCTATACAGGTAAGAAACACCTTTTGGTTTTGGTTTGATTTTTTTTTCCTTTTTTATAATAATGATTTCCTGCGGTATAATAATGGTGTGAACTTTTACTGATATAAAACAGTTATTTTAGATGATTGCTGCACAGTTTGCAATTTCCTGGTTATTTTTTAAAGTAGATTTTGTAAAATAAACAAGACTTTCACGTGACTATTATAAAATACTTATGTACTTCTATAAAACTGTATAAAATATTTTTTAATAGTAAATGAATTAACATTCTCATCGATATATTAATTGTGTAGAACCATATTTTTTTTTAATGGAATAGACGTGCTTAATTCTAAATTCCTAATAAATCTGTTTTATATCAGTCTTCCTTTACCTCCCTTTCCTTCACTGTAGACAGCATCATGGTCAGTGTCATTCTGAAAAAAAATGAATTTTTTATTTTTTTTTTCAGAAAAATGAAACTCCATTAGTACAGATTTCTAGAACTAGTTTTTCTCTCACACATGGTCTATGTCTTTTTTAGAACACTTATCCCTTTCACACAAATCGTGCAGACACAGTGATTTTGAAATTTTTCCCACAAAATATCTTTTGTATCCTTGGAATTTTGACCTAATGAGAGAGTGGAGAAGACAGGAGAAACACCCTTCTGGATACAATAAACCCAAACCCATAATGACCTGAAGGCAGTTCAGTGCACTCAACACTAGTGGACAGCAGCAATCATTGCAATCTACTCTCCGGGTAGCTGGTAAGGATTGTGATGGATTAAAGGAGACGGAGTGTGAATTACCTCTCTTTTTATTCTCCCATTTACTAACAGAAAAGGGAGAATCTTTTCTTGCTTCTGAGTATAATAAGTACCAGGGAAAGAGAAGGTAGACTTAGAAATATACCTCTTTTTTCCTGCTTTGTTATAAATTGCCTCAGGCCCTGCTGTAACAGGAAAGTATGCAGTACATCAGCATATCTTGTAACAGACCCGAATGACTATCATACAGTATACTTTTGCATTTGTTTTCTGACCAAAACTGGTTGATTCAAGTGTTATATTTCTTCCTGTGATCTTGTATAAAAGTGTTTCCTAGCACTGAGGCAATTTCAAGAATAATTATCTTAAAAGACCAACAACCCATGTGAAAAAAACCCCATTTTTATATGAAAAAACAATTTCTTATTGTTATTCCATTATGTCTATATTGTATTCTCAGACAGATGAATTGAGCAATTATGACATTTGTATCTCAAATACTAATAATTATACTCTTAATACTCTTCAAGAAAAGAACTTCAAGTCCGCTAAGAGCATATAGTTATGCAAGTGTATGACTAGGCTCATTAAAACTGTCCTAAGTGTTTTCCTGGATCAGGGCCATAGGCTATTTCTTTCACACTTCCTTTACATCCCAGTCTTAACATTTTGTGTTTGACATCACAGTTGAGACATAATTCTATTAAAAATAAAAATGACCAAACAATGATAACTTTGAGATATAAAGAGTAAATACATGCATTTAAGTCCTGACTGTGTTTTTGACTGAGTCCCTTCTGCATAGCTTGTATCCGTGTATCTGAATAGCTTGTATCAATTTCTGTGTATGATAGAAAACATGAAACGAACATTTATAAACCTTTTAGAACTAGAAGAGTGTGAATAATGGTGCTGCAGATGATGCAACTACAACTTTTAATATAGACAACTGTAAACATATAACTAAGAGAAAACATCACCTTTAAAAAAACTTTCATATTTGCAAAAGAAGGGGCTGTTACTTGATACTGTCATCATTTAAAAAGCTGTAAACTTAGAAAACCAGAAGAGGGTGAATAATCTAGAACCCATCCCTTCCTTCAGGGAGATTAGCTATATTTATCATCATATGAAGTGTCTGTTGCAATCTGCTGACAGTGGGAGAGATTAAGGGGCAACTTCTGTGAGGAAAAGCCAGAAATGCCCAGTGCTAGACACAGCTGGTCCAGCTAACTCCAAACCACCCATCAAAAGACACAGCTGAGCCCTTAAGCTAAGATAGTGGCACTTCAAGGAAAATGTAATTAAGAAAGGGCAAAAAATCTGCACTGGCACAGAGGAGTGAAGGAAAAAAACGTGTGAGAAACAGCACTATGAATGTCAAGGTGAGGGAAGGAGAGAATGAGTTGCTTCAGGCACTGCAGCAGAAATTCCTCTGACACCCATGAAGAGACAATGGTGGAGTAGGTATTTCACTGCAGGATATACAGGAGACTGAAGTGGGGTGAAATTGGGCCTGGAATTGGTGGGAGAAAAGGTGTAATTTTAATGTTTGTCTAAGTTTCTCAACATCTAAATCTAGTTATTTACCAATTAATTAAATTAACTTTCCCCAAGTTGAGTTTGGTTTGCCCACAGCAGAAGTTGGTAAGTAGCATGCCTGTCCTATCTCAGCCCACAAGCTTTCTCATTCCTTTTGTTCTTGCTTAAATATTATTTCAAATTCAAAACCAATCAAGTAAAAACATCCTATATGTTTCCATGTTCTGTCAGGAGTGAAGACACAAAACATACACAGAAAGATTTCCTCTGAATATAATACAGTTTCCTTCTAGAAACCCAAGGAATTTTAAAGTCTCTATTTGTTGCACCATGAAGATGACTATACTCAGAAGGGCACCCACTGTAGGTGTATTAATATTTTTTGAATACTGAGAAAATATGACGACTGGTGAGAAAATCACCAGATGTTTGTACTTCTTTTGAAGAAGACAGAATTACCTACACTGTTTGGAGTCTACTTAACTCAAAAGTTGTATATAGTTTAAATAGATAATTATTTAATATGTGTGACCAGACCAATCAGTCAGAAAAGCCTCACACCAAATATTAAACAAAATTTCCTTTAACAACAACAGAACAATACTTAGATATGTAGCAATACCTTGTAGGATAGCAGAGTGATTTGCTCTACAAACCCAATCCTGAAGCATAGCATCTTCAGAGTCCATTCTTTTTCATGTAATTTTGTGTACACTACAAAGGCCCCTCCATCCATGCTATGATTTATAGAGAGATTCATCAGCATATTACAGAATTTTATATTACTAATTGGTCATTTGTGTGCAATGCAATAGTATCTTCAACATGTTTCTCTACTTCCAATGCCTCTACTTTGAATTCTTAGGGGCCCTTGCTACAGTCTTGTGACTATTCACATGCCTGTCTATCCTGCAGTAGCTCACAGTGCCTAACACTGGTGTTTAAAAACATACCAGCATATATATGTCACTTTCTCAAGTGATATATAATATCTTACTAACAAATGCAATTTCTGTTACAGATTTAAATGTGATTCTTTTCAGATTATCATACACCATAATATGAAGTCAGTATCAAAATGTATTTCGATTTTACTTGGTCTGCCCTAGATTTGTCTGTATCTCCACGGACATAAGCAATTCTAACCTGTACTTATCAACAGAAGCTTGTTAGTTGTCTGCATCTGTGGCAAATAAACAAATGGAAAAAAACTACTCATTTTGCTTGATCTTTTATTTAGATTAGAACCTCCAATGCAAATTTGTGCCACCAAGTAGCATTACTTTTTCAGTATTATGTGCTCCTGTTAGTACCATGTAATATTAACAATTCAGCTCNCAATTTCTGTGTATGATAGAAAACATGAAACGAACATTTATAAACCTTTTAGAACTAGAAGAGTGTGAATAATGGTGCTGCAGATGATGCAACTACAACTTTTAATATAGACAACTGTAAACATATAACTAAGAGAAAACATCACCTTTAAAAAAACTTTCATATTTGCAAAAGAAGGGGCTGTTACTTGATACTGTCATCATTTAAAAAGCTGTAAACTTAGAAAACCAGAAGAGGGTGAATAATCTAGAACCCATCCCTTCCTTCAGGGAGATTAGCTATATTTATCATCATATGAAGTGTCTGTTGCAATCTGCTGACAGTGGGAGAGATTAAGGGGCAACTTCTGTGAGGAAAAGCCAGAAATGCCCAGTGCTAGACACAGCTGGTCCAGCTAACTCCAAACCACCCATCAAAAGACACAGCTGAGCCCTTAAGCTAAGATAGTGGCACTTCAAGGAAAATGTAATTAAGAAAGGGCAAAAAATCTGCACTGGCACAGAGGAGTGAAGGAAAAAAACGTGTGAGAAACAGCACTATGAATGTCAAGGTGAGGGAAGGAGAGAATGAGTTGCTTCAGGCACTGCAGCAGAAATTCCTCTGACACCCATGAAGAGACAATGGTGGAGTAGGTATTTCACTGCAGGATATACAGGAGACTGAAGTGGGGTGAAATTGGGCCTGGAATTGGTGGGAGAAAAGGTGTAATTTTAATGTTTGTCTAAGTTTCTCAACATCTAAATCTAGTTATTTACCAATTAATTAAATTAACTTTCCCCAAGTTGAGTTTGGTTTGCCCACAGCAGAAGTTGGTAAGTAGCATGCCTGTCCTATCTCAGCCCACAAGCTTTCTCATTCCTTTTGTTCTTGCTTAAATATTATTTCAAATTCAAAACCAATCAAGTAAAAACATCCTATATGTTTCCATGTTCTGTCAGGAGTGAAGACACAAAACATACACAGAAAGATTTCCTCTGAATATAATACAGTTTCCTTCTAGAAACCCAAGGAATTTTAAAGTCTCTATTTGTTGCACCATGAAGATGACTATACTCAGAAGGGCACCCACTGTAGGTGTATTAATATTTTTTGAATACTGAGAAAATATGACGACTGGTGAGAAAATCACCAGATGTTTGTACTTCTTTTGAAGAAGACAGAATTACCTACACTGTTTGGAGTCTACTTAACTCAAAAGTTGTATATAGTTTAAATAGATAATTATTTAATATGTGTGACCAGACCAATCAGTCAGAAAAGCCTCACACCAAATATTAAACAAAATTTCCTTTAACAACAACAGAACAATACTTAGATATGTAGCAATACCTTGTAGGATAGCAGAGTGATTTGCTCTACAAACCCAATCCTGAAGCATAGCATCTTCAGAGTCCATTCTTTTTCATGTAATTTTGTGTACACTACAAAGGCCCCTCCATCCATGCTATGATTTATAGAGAGATTCATCAGCATATTACAGAATTTTATATTACTAATTGGTCATTTGTGTGCAATGCAATAGTATCTTCAACATGTTTCTCTACTTCCAATGCCTCTACTTTGAATTCTTAGGGGCCCTTGCTACAGTCTTGTGACTATTCACATGCCTGTCTATCCTGCAGTAGCTCACAGTGCCTAACACTGGTGTTTAAAAACATACCAGCATATATATGTCACTTTCTCAAGTGATATATAATATCTTACTAACAAATGCAATTTCTGTTACAGATTTAAATGTGATTCTTTTCAGATTATCATACACCATAATATGAAGTCAGTATCAAAATGTATTTCGATTTTACTTGGTCTGCCCTAGATTTGTCTGTATCTCCACGGACATAAGCAATTCTAACCTGTACTTATCAACAGAAGCTTGTTAGTTGTCTGCATCTGTGGCAACTAAACAAATGGAAAAAAACTACTCATTTTGCTTGATCTTTTATTTAGATTAGAACCTCCAATGCAAATTTGTGCCACCAAGTAGCATTACTTTTTCAGTATTATGTGCTCCTGTTAGTACCATGTAATATTAACAATTCAGCTCACTCAATATCATTCTCATATGAGTCCTCGACGAATACTAATTGGAAAAAGGAAGTCTGAAAGGGCAGTTGAAATGACTGGTGAGAAAAAAGTACTGAAAAAAAAAAAAAAAAGACTAAATTATACAACTGAATAAAGCTATAACAGATTTGCTATAGAAGAAACCAAGCATTATCTAATCTTTCTACAACATCTTTTTGATGCTGTAGAATAAAACAGGGATTAATTAAGAGTTAATTAATCTTTATTAAGGAAGCACAAAATAAATGAAGATGTATAGTTAAAATACGAAAGAAATATAATTAATAGTAACATAAAGTTAACATGATAATCTAGTTGCTATGGTAACCATAAGAAGTAAAAGGCAATGGTGTCACTGCTGACTTGTACAGAGTAGTAAAATAAATGTTAGTTTTTCCTGTCAGGAGACACTCTGAATCATACCCATAACTTGTAATGAGGTTAGTTATCTCCTTAAAAGCCTTCACAAAACTGCCTATTGTCTACTATATGCCAAAGAAAATAACATACCAGTAGCACAGTTGATAATGAGGTAAATATTTTCTTAATGTGAACACATGTTATTTCACTTGGCTTCATCCCCACAAATTAATCTTGTGCTGACTTTCTTCACATAGTGGGTCAAACACACAAAATCCATTTAAATCACATCATCAACATCCAGACAGAAATAGCAGTTGCTATATATGCTTAGCTAATTTCATTGTAGCATATGTTACTAGGCTTATTATTAGAATAATACTAATAATAAAATCTTTAAAATAAAAATGAGACCTGTCCACAAACACTTTCTTGCACAAAAATTTAATAGCTTTGTCTAAACTTCATTGCTATCATTCCTTAAAATTTTACACATTCTGAATAAAATAAACCTTTTTCTTCCCCCCTCCCCACCATCACAGAGTCTTCTGCTAGCAATTTCTCTCCAGAGAAAGAAACATATTCAGCATTTGTCACATTACCAGACTTCCACCCTCTGTAAAGTAGTTGTTATTTTCAGCATGGCATGAAAATCTTTCACTAGCAAGATCTCAGTAGATTTAATTAACACATCTTTAAGAGTAAGGTCTTTGGTACACAATCTATTTCTCCATGGCACCTGTGCTATTTCACAATATTGGACTGTGGAAGACATGAGAAAATTGACAGCAGATGAGCATAAAGGGGATAGAGTCCAAGATTCGTGGTAGCCCTGTGTAGCAATTTTCCTGTGCTTCAGGCAGAGCAAGGAGTAAGGGACCTAATCCTGACATAAAGGAACACTCTTTCTTAGAGCTGGTGTGGAAGAGCATCTGCAGTGTATCTACTGCCTCTAATGCCCTAAGTTTATCCTGTGCTTCTGCCACANTCAAACAGGCCTCTCCTTTCATGTCTGAGTCTGTCAATTAAAGCTCAGGCTTTCTACTGCTCACTGCCTTGTCCTCAGGACAGTGCCCGAGGGATCTGGTGAGAGCAGACCCCCAAGGACAGCTAGGGCAGCACACTGGGAGCTGCCACAGGCAGTCACACTCCCATGCCATGGGACAAGTTCATGTGAAAAAGACCAATGGGAAGTTTTCTTCTCCCAGAACTCACTAGAAACTACTTTGCAGTATTTATGTGACATGGGAAGGAAACAAAATAGAAACTGGAAACAAGCTGGAGATTATAGCACCCATAATGTTAGCTGCATAATCGAATGAGGAAACCAACTCCTTTATTACACCAGTATTTCTTTCTTAGTGCCATAAATTACAGATATTTTTTGGCACTTATCCCTTGCCAGGAACAATTTTTTTATTCATGAACCCGTTCATTTTAAGCGCTGAGTCTTTAAAGCCCATTAGAAAAACATCATCAAGCCATTTTGGGTTTTTCATGCAAGGAAAGCCACCTTAAGCAAGCTGCTGCTCCCATCCTTCAAAGGAAACCTTTCCTTCTTTCCCACAGCTATACACCAGTCTATAAAACATGGATTTCAGCAGAGTTACTCCTGATTTACATGGCTGTGGAAGCAGAGTCACAAACCCCCAGCACAGAGCTATTTCTGTCGTGTCTCATGCTGCTGACTCAGCATGCATCTAGCCTAGGACAGCAGAGGAATTTCAAGTGCTGTTTTGCTGCCAAGGGAAAACGTGCCTTGCTTCCCAGGCTGAGGATTGTTATTCATATTGCCACGGTGCCCCAGAGCAGGACCTCATGTGCTAGCTGCTGTACATACCTCCAGACTGAACATTTCCTGAATATTTACCACCTCAGAGTAGAGCAGAACTGGAGCTTGGCAGCCAAGAGAGAAACCTCCACTAGGGCTTCTGCAGGCCTCCCAGGGCACCCGTGGGGGTGTGAATACAGCTCAGGGCCAGGGCATTTCACCTCCACTTGGACTGCTCCAGAACAGGCCAACCCAGGACCATTTTTCTCAACTATCACACAGCCTCGTTTTTTTAGCATGATACATTAAAACATCTCATAGTTTAATATTTCTGCATACCTGTGAAGAAATGGCCTTACTGAAAAAAAAATATATATATAATTACATTTGGAAAGGTATACCTGGCAATACTTGGTGGTATTTTAGCCCCTCTGCATAAAGACACACACATCAACATCTAGGTTGAGAGCTCAACCTGGTTACAGCAGTTAAGGATAATAAAAAGTGTTTCTATAAGTTTATTAACAAGAAAATGAGGATAAGGGATAATCTCCATCCTTAACTGGATGCAGAGGAAAAGACAGTNCACCATGCTCTGCAGTGCCAGACTTCCACCACAAAATCCCAGAATAGTAGGTGTTCAAAGGGATTCTGCCCCTCTACTCTGCTCTGGTGAGACCTCACCTGGAGTACTGCATCCAGTTCTGGAGCCCTCAGCACAGGAAAGACATGGAGCTGATGGAGAGGGTCCAGAGGAGGGCAACAAAGATGATCAGAGGGCTGAAACATCTCTCTTATGAGGACAGGCTGAAGGAGCTGGGGTTGTTCAGCCTAGAGAAGACTTGGGGGAGATCTTATAGCCACCTTCCAGTACTTGAAGAGGGCTACAGAAAGGCTGGAGAGGGGCTGTTTCCAAGGGCCTGTAGTGAAAGGACAAGGGGTAATGGGTTTAAATTAGAGAAGAGTAGATTTAAACTGGATACCAGGAAGAAGTACTTTACCTTGAGGGTGGTGGATCAGTGGAATAGACTCCCCAGGAAGGTAGTTGGGGCACCATCTCTGGAGATATTCAAGGAGAGGTTGGACAAGGCAATAAGCAGCCTGGTCTAGTTAAGGGTATCCCTGCTCCCTGCAGGGGGGCTGCACTAGATGCCCTTTGGAGGTCCCTTCCAGCCCTAAACATTCTATGATTCTATAATGCTTACTATCTATTATTCTATTCTTAGTGCTTACTGGTCAACTGGTGTTAGTCTAAATGTAGTCAGTGTACACAGGCAGTAATTTGAAATTCCTTTTGAATTTCTAATGGATGGCTAAACATGGCTAAGCATGGATATGGGAGTATATCAATTTACGGTGAAGAGAACTGCATTTCTTCTCCCTCTCCTTTTGTTACTATGACTTATTTCTTCCCTCTGGCTTTT
>VYZU01039666.1:0-17897 GCA_013401355.1 Ceyx cyanopectus
TGGAATTCAGCTCTCACCACTGGTGTCTTGTCCCCTCTAGAAAAATCAAACACCATCACCCACCCTAAAAAAAAATTCCACAGCAATCCCATTCCAAAATACATCCATGCAGCACCATTCATAAGGGACAGGAGAAACAAGCTCTTTATCTTGCTTCTCAGCAACATAGTGTGCTGTAAGAAGCAAAACCATTTTTATAGGCAAATAAACCACAGCACAAATCTGCAAGAATAATTGTCTTAACCTAGTGCTTAGTGGATTTCATGTTATGTTTTATTTTAAGCGCAGTACAAGAGGAGAACACTTATTGTGAGTCCAGAAGAGAAGTTCTCATCCTCACTACTTCCATTTAATCCCATTCAATATTAGCTTGACACTGAAGATGCCAGCCTAGCTGTGCACAACAATTGCATAGTTAACAAAGCGTTAGTTTTCTTTATAGGACGCCTCTCAAGGTTATCATCTTAAGAAAAAATCAGCTTTTATAACTTAGGGGGAAAATGGTGCTGGCTGACTATGTAGTAATCACTGCCAGTGTGAAAAATAGTAGGAAGCAAAAAACTGTATTATCAAGTGTACAGAGGGGACAAAAGTACAGCCACAACCACACTTGAACTGCCGTTAGAACCTGTTTCTGGAAGAAGATGGAGTCTGCAGTATCTTAGCCATGAGTTTACATGATTACCACAACTTTTATTTGCTTTATAACACAACTGGGATTCAGACAGGTTGCCATGAGAAGCCCTGAGCTAAGCTTTGCAGCATTTTCAAATGAGAAAATGAAGTCTGCACTGACAGGGCTGGCTTTGGTGCTCTGAGTTTCCCCTCTCGGAGCGAGGATTTCCTCCTTGCCCTGCTCCCATGTGCACACTGACTCATGACAGCATTCAAAGAAGAGTGCAAGATTACAATCTACTATGAGAATGCAGGAAGAGAGTTTTAGCTCAGTGTCACTGATGATTCCCATCACAATTACTGCCAGCATGAGAGGAAATAAGAAATACCACTTAGCTTTTACATCCTGCCTCCAATGAGCATGAGATTTTGATGTCAGAATGTGTCAGGTACCCTCCATGTGAACACCTTATTTTGACCTTTCAGCATTTTCAATTTCAGCCCCCTTTTCTTTCTCATCCCCTCCCATCACAGACTCTGTTGGCTGTATTTTAGGAGACAGTATGAAAAGTCTAGCTAGTTTTAGTAGCTTTTATTATAAGCCAAGCAATTTATTCTCCTGGGCTGTGTGGTTTCTCCTATTCATCTTAGGCTGAGTCACACTGTTTCCAGCAGTGATTTAATTGTTCACTTTCCTCCAGAAGCAGGGACACCAAGGGACTAAAAGAAGCAGAAATAGCATCTACACCTAGTGCCACTCATTGGATTTTCACCCACTCTGCTTCTGCGTGCTGGGCCAGGCTCTGCACTGGGAGTCTCTTGCTGCCAGCTGAGACAGGAGACAGGACCTGAGAGCATGTCATTGCAAAGGGTCTGGCTTTGTGAGCTGAATGCAAAAGCAGACTTCCAAGCTAGTCCTGCTGCCATCAGCCTCTAGCTGAGGAGAAGTGGCAGCAGTCTATATAACAGTCAAAGAAAATTAAGAGGCAAACAACGGCCTGTGAACCTTTTTCCTGATGTATCACCATCAGGCAGCTTGCATCTTTCTGAAGGTCTGTTTGAAACAAGACAAAAAAGAAAGCTGGGGTCGGTTCCTTTTGTATTTTGGCTTGGCATTGAATTGAAAGTCAAAGAAGCTGGAGTAGAACATTCAAGACCTACTAAATGAGACACTTGTCAAACTAAGTTAATTTTTGGCATACCCACTTTGACAGCACCTCTTTACAGAATCACAGAATCACAGAATCACAGAAATTAGGGGCTGGAAGGGACCTAGAAGATCATCTAGTCCAACCCCCCTGCCTGAGCAGGATCACTTAGACCAAGTCTCTCAGGAACAGATCCAGGCGGGTCTTAAGTGTCTCCAGAGATGGAGACTCCACAACCCCCCTGGGCAGCCTGTTCCAGAGCTCTGGCACCCTCACTGAGAAAAAGTTCTTCCTTGTGTTAAGCCTAAACCTCTTGTGCTCCAACTTGCACCCATTGCCCCTCGTCCTGTCATTGGACGACATTGAGAAAAGTCTGGCTCCATCCTCTCTACACTCACCCTTAACATATTTATAAACATTAATGAGGTCTCCCCTCAGTCTCCTCTTCTCCAGGCTAAAGAGCCCCAGCTCTCTCAGCCTCTCCTCATAAGGGAGATGCTTTAATCACATACCAGAACAAGGAGACCATCGGTGCCACTGAATCAACTTGGACTTTCTTCTGAAATATTTAACATACCATTGTATGACTCTGGTTGATAAAATATTACTATGACCAAGCATTTTGGAACATTATGCTGCTATGCTGATAAGCCCTAAACAAAGTATTTTATCATTAAATATTTGTGGTGGGCTCTGAGGCAGTGTTAATCCTGCTCTGAGGTAGAAAACACACAATATGGAAACCAGCACAGCAGCCAGTGTTTAACAGTGTTAGTGGCTTGATAAACCAAAGTCACCATTAGCAAAATAAGAGCTTTCGAAGCACGTATTTGATTTTAGGCAGCATACATGTGCCAGTCACTGGAAGGATCTATACATATAGCTTATAAATTCTGAATGATGTTATTATTTTGTCTCTATTGGAATCACTGCAGAACCATCCCTCTGCCTGCATAGCCCACTCATATATGTAGGAGGGCCTGGTCTGCCTGAATTACAGTGTGGTCACACCACAAGCACAAGAGGTTATTTGAGCTCAATGGTCATCTGGCTAAAACAAATTTATCACTTTATGATCAGGAATCTTGCTGGAAGATGGAAGGAAAACCAACCCCAAACATTCTTACTTTTGATAGCACAAGAGAATTGTGGATAGAATGGAGCTAGGAGCTCAGGGCAGGATGTGTAAAAGATTTGAAGGTGTTCTGAAGTAACACAGGGCCCCACAGTAGCC
This sequence comes from Ceyx cyanopectus, assembly GCA_013401355.1. NCBI lineage: Eukaryota > Metazoa > Chordata > Aves > Coraciiformes > Alcedinidae > Ceyx > Ceyx cyanopectus. The sequence goes on from VYZU01039666.1 coordinate 2,998, forward strand.
AACTGAGGTGCCCAAATGTCTTAACATAGCTAGAGAGCCACAGGTTTGGGCAGAAACTCAGTGCTAAGGAGAAAGTGCCTGGAGAAGAGAGCAAAGAACTCCAGCTATCCAGCTGAGAGGGGAGGCAGTAGGGGAGGGTGGGGAATAGTTATGAGGTTTTGTATAATTTCTACATTGCCTATTTTTGTTTCCAGCAATCCAAAGTATTAATGATTTGTTCAGACATGTTCACCTTTTATATCTTAATCATATCCTCAATGAGAAAAACTGCAAAGAAACAATAGAAGTTTGTCAGAGCTTAAGGATTAGGCTGGGGGACTGTCAGCCAGTGTATTTAATTTACTTGACAAGCTCATGTTAAGAATAATTTTTCTTAGATTTTACTGTACTTGTTTTACTAGCTGTTGAAGTACTGTCTGATAGCTAGGTTTGCACCATCAAAGAAAATGTGGGGGAAAAAGACATAGGGAAGGAAAAAAATTCTGCTGAGAGCTCTTTGTTGTCAGATTTGAAATACAGTTAGTCTGTGACAATAAGTTTCTCCAATGCTTTCATGACAGAAAGCCTACCTTGATAATTGGCCTTAATTCCTTATGCAAAGCTTTTGAATCTGCATTATACTTACGTATTCATTTGCACAGCTATAACTAACTACACAGGACATGGGGAGAGACATCCTGAGATCTAAACAAGCAGAACCTGCATGGAAACCACCCATAAGCACTGGGTGAGGTGCAGGTGATCCAAAATGTCACAAAGAAGCATTTTAATTCATTTTTTTCTCAAGGATACTGAATAAAGCCACCCATTAATCTAGAGGCCTTAATGTAATTGTACAAGCACTGTGTATTTCTTGATGGCTTTTATGTATTAGAAGATAGCTGATAATGACCCTGTGGGGGAAAATAACAAAATAGATGCTGACTTAGAGAAATACCTGGAGAGCAAGTAATGCCATTTTCACAGTGCAATTCAAGATGTCTGTGGAGAGTTATTTGGTTTTTTTGCAGTGATTCAAGCTGTTGTCCCTCAGAGTGGCATAACACTGCATTAGCACACTGCACTAAGAAAGCAGTTAATTCAGGGGAAAATCCATATCCTGGTGGCCAAACCAAGCTTTTATATCAAAGACATCCCTGACTAATTTATCATCTATTAAAACAACACAGCAAACCTGTAATTTTCCCTGTTTTCCTGTGACAATAAAAGAGCAAAGATTCCCAAGTAAAATAAATACCCATGTTTTGGGGGCTGTTGATGCTTAATTCTGTGGCACAAGGTGGGGAGCACAACAAGCTTCGACTCCTCCAGAGCATTCAAAAGGCATCAGGAAATTTCTGTCATTACTGAAGTAGCAATCAGGAAAACAAGTCAAGTTGAATGAATGGGTCCCTGTTCACCCTGAGGTCAGGAAGGGGAGTCGGTCAGGGACGGCACAGAGCTGAAGCCTATGATCTTCTTGAAAAGCAGTGCTGAGACAATGGCCAATTGGCACAGAGTTAGAGAAGGAGGGGACATAGTCACACACGAAGGACAGCGTTAGCTCCACCATTTCCAGCTCATTGAGCTCTGTCTCTCATTCTATTTCATTCTGAGAAAAATAACCTGACATTTTTTTTGCATCTGGGCTTTAAGGTCCATGTCAGTGAGGCTGAAAATTGTGCACTGCCTACATCAACAGAAAAAGTGTCAGAGTGAGTCAGCTTTCCCTAGAGCCACTCCTCTTACACTTATGCCTCATCCTTAGTGCCACCACAGGCATGTTCAGCAATGTGCCACCAGCATCACCAGTCTGAGCTACGAATGATAGGACCCAACAATTCACTAGTACAGGATACACAGAGCTGGCTATAAGGAAGAACAGGACTGAATTTAGATAGAGTTTAGGAGACCTTTCTTCATATTAAAAAAAAAATAAATTACAGAAGACCTCATGAAACAGTGTTGCTAAGAGAGGGACAGGACTAAGATGTACATGAGGGTAGAAAAGGAGATGTAGGGGGACTAGAGGAGAGGTACTGATGTGTTCCTCCTAATTTTAGGGGATACAAGGTATGTTAAAAGCTAAACAAAGGGACATTATCTCTGTTATTGACCTTTTTGACACAGGAACTGAAAGTATTCTTGTGGAAGAAGCTACTGGTATGACAAGCAAAAAGTGACTCACAGAAAAAGGGAATATAAATTAGAAAAGCAATACCTGAAAACAGAATAAGTGTACTTCTCATAGAAAATATGTAATTCTTCTTGAAGGAGAACATCTATTTTCTAACTTTTCAATCCTATACCTCTCAAAGGTTGGTTTCCTTTCCTGTTTCCATCACCAATGCCAAAACTGGTGATGGAAACACCAACTGCCCAGCTCCAGCTCACAGTGCATATGAAATTTATGCAAATCAAAGGAAACTTTCTCAGGCTTTGTACCAACAACTTGCAGGAAATAAATGTCTCAGACATCCCAAGAGCATTATTTGTTTGTTGCAAGTGTGTTTCATTTTACTAAGACACCATACCATCTATGGGGATCTACACATCTGAAGGGCAGAAACACTCTAATCCAGCCCATTTATGACGAGACATAAAAATTTCATCCAGTAATTCCTACATCAAGCCCTCAAATCTATTCAAGCAAAAGTGTATTCTTTAGACAAAGATTGATACATCTATACCGACACTATGGAACTATGCTTGAAGTACTTCTGATTCTCTACATAAATTATACGTTTCATATTGTGGAGGCAATCATGATAACAAACCAACTGAAAAAGCAGACTACTTTCTGTCACTATCATTACATCTGACTCCAACTTTTTCAAACTTGATGGAGGTCTAACATCAAGGCAGAATAGAAAATTTTCATCAATGCTGTCCTTTAAAGTTCTCTTTTTCCTACCCTAAAAAATATTAAGCTTTAAATTCATTGTAGATGTTTATAGAGAGGACATAGAATGAATACACAATTCCAATTATTACCTTGGGTACTTTATACTTTTTCAGTCCATATTACATTTCAACAATTAAAATATAACACTATATTTCTTATTAATTTATAAGGAAGTTACATAAATAAATTTGATAATCATAGACTCATAGAGTGATTTGAGTTGGGAGATTCTAATAGACTTATTTAATTATTCTCTATGCTACAAACTAATTGATGGGATTATGGTTTTGTCTTTTAACTCAATTTTGTAATTGCCATTATAGGAACTTTCTTCTCATAACAAACTGGCCTGAGGTTGAGTCACTTTCAAGGTGGTACCCGAAGGCTTCCCAATTTGCTAGGTCATCTCTCTTCTTGGGTTACAAGATAATGTTTTATTTCAAGAATATGGTAATACAACTAGTCACAGACTTACAAGGTGCTAACAGTAATGGAAGAAAATCAGAGCCTTAGGAAATGGAAAGAGATCAGAAGAGAAAATATCAAGTCATTATGGGGAAAAACAAACAAAAAAACCACACAAAAAAAACCAAAAAAAAAACCAACAACAAAACAAAAAAAACCCACAAAAATACACCAAGACACCAAACAAGAGAGACGACACCAAACAAGAGAGATGACACCCAACAAGACACCAAACAACAACAAAAAAAAATACAAACAAACAAACAAAAACAAAAAATCAAACAAAACAAAACAACAACAAAAACCAAAACAAAAACAAAAACCAAACAGGGATAAGATCATAGCTATCCAAGGCATGAACAAGGTTGATATTAAAGAATATAAATTTCTGGCAGGCTGGGGTAGACCTTTGGAAGAAGGTACTGGACCTTGGGAAGAGAAACGGGAATAACTTTTACTCTAAGTACAAACACTGACACAAGAAAACATAGCCAGAAACCAAGATCAGGCATTTCCATGTTTCGAGTGAATTCCATTTTCTTAGGCTAGTAAATCTTTGATTGGTCTTCAAAATCTTCAGTCCTTTATTTCCAGATTTCGTTTTCAAATCTCAGTTAATTGTCTCTGTTTTCTTTGACGTTGGCAGCCATCAGCAACCACTTGGCTGCCTGGCCCTAGCTCACCAGCAGATGGATAACTTTGCTATATTTTAGTTCTATTAAGTGCAATTCTTAACGTTCACATTCCTACTTCTAATAAAATAACACCAAATTTTTGTTACTGTTAGTAATTATCTTCCATTAAAAATAGTGAAAATTATGAACATAATAAGTATTTTAGCCCAAAGAAGAAAATTAACTATAAAAATTTTTTGACTGTTCTTACGCATGAGCTCTGGTGCACCATCCATCTCAAAAAGAAATGAGACACATACAAACCATCTTGCTCAAAGATGAACATAGGAATGAAATCTAGCACAGATATTGGGATACTGAAAAGGAAGAGGTTAATGCTTAGAAATAATCACAATTTCACTACTCCAAATCCCATAACAACATTAATTCCCTGGAAGTGATCAAAATACTCATGTATACATTATTAATTATTCATTTTCAAGGAAGGTACAGAAATCAGATATATGAATCTACATTCCCACTGTCTTCTACGTACAGTTTCTACATATAGTGAAGCATTTTGAAATATATTGAAAGGGAGAGAATAAGAAAGAGAAGGCAGTGGAGAAAGAAGGCAAGCCAGTCTGATAAACACATAAATAACAAGCAGACAACATTTTTATGTTAAAGCTGAGCTGACTGCAGAGGATGCTTTGACCTCTGCAGTGTCTGGATGCTCCCAGCTTCCTACAACTGCATTGCACAATCCCTTTAGATCATATCTATTCTTCCAAGAAAGGAATACGGCTGCCTAATTTTCCCTTCCTCAGACTCAGAATGAGCTCAGATAATGAAGCACTAATACTGAAGTTTCCAGAGCAATCACTGTGGATACACAACAGCTTGTTTTTTACTCATGTATATACTCTGTCTCTCTCTGGGGTAATTCCATGAACAGTTGATTTCAGAGAAAGTAAATCAATGCTTTTTTAGTGTTTGTTCATTCATGTTAGCCTGAGGTGATGCAGATGTCAAACATAATGACTTAATCCAAAATATGCTCTGAAAACTCATTGCTGATCATCTGCCAAAGCAGGGACATTTTTAGGATCAGCACGTCTTTGATGGGCACAAAAAATATTTTGCAATAACATGCTGTCGAGTATTTTAAAACCAACATTAGAATCATTAAATAATATAGGCTGGGGCCTTTGGAGGTCATCTGGCCCAATCCCATGTTTAAAGCAGGGCCAACTTCAAAATTAGATTTACACTCGAATTACAGACATAGCACCTCAGGGCAGATTTTAAAGAAGTACTAAGATTCTCCAAGAGCATCATACACAGTTCATCAGGTTTTAATTATGCTGAAACTCCCCCCTGTGCATGCACTGCAAAAAAAATATGAATGCCCTCATTTCCCTCACAATCTCGCTCCTATTATTCAGGAGAATAAAAGTGACTTACACCGACTTCAGGACCTTAATGGGCTTTTCTTCAGGCTTCTGGGAGAAGGGTAGAAAAATGAGTTCCTGAAGGTTCACACCTTCAGGAAAAATGATGATGTTTGATCAAATGTTGGCAAGTTTTAAGGGAGAAGAAAAATAGATTTAATGGAAGTAAAATATCCCCGGATACACAGAAGACAATGCACAATGGTATAAAGACTTGTGTTAAACAACAGTTGTTCTATGAGATGATACTTTAATCTTAGTATTTCATAATATAAAGTACTTCACACAAAACAGTGTTGACTCAGGAGGGGGTCTGAACTTAAACCTCTGACAGGATAGTGAAGTTTTTCTGATTTTAATCCACTTATCAATTTGTCCAATTAGCTTTGTCCCACTATGCATTTCTGGTTCAAAAAAAATTATGCAGGAAAGCTCAAGAATGAGTCAATGGTACATGACCATAGAAAATGTTGACTTAAAAACTGCTTAGGACAGCTAGAACAGAAAATATAAGGATTTCACTTTCTCCAATGCAATTAAAGGAAAGGACTGTTTTGTTCACATCTAGGAAAAACNTCCTTTATTTCCAGATTTCGTTTTCAAATCTCAGTTAATTGTCTCTGTTTTCTTTGACGTTGGCAGCCATCAGCAACCACTTGGCTGCCTGGCCCTAGCTCACCAGCAGATGGATAACTTTGCTATATTTTAGTTCTATTAAGTGCAATTCTTAACGTTCACATTCCTACTTCTAATAAAATAACACCAAATTTTTGTTACTGTTAGTAATTATCTTCCATTAAAAATAGTGAAAATTATGAACATAATAAGTATTTTAGCCCAAAGAAGAAAATTAACTATAAAAATTTTTTGACTGTTCTTACGCATGAGCTCTGGTGCACCATCCATCTCAAAAAGAAATGAGACACATACAAACCATCTTGCTCAAAGATGAACATAGGAATGAAATCTAGCACAGATATTGGGATACTGAAAAGGAAGAGGTTAATGCTTAGAAATAATCACAATTTCACTACTCCAAATCCCATAACAACATTAATTCCCTGGAAGTGATCAAAATACTCATGTATACATTATTAATTATTCATTTTCAAGGAAGGTACAGAAATCAGATATATGAATCTACATTCCCACTGTCTTCTACGTACAGTTTCTACATATAGTGAAGCATTTTGAAATATATTGAAAGGGAGAGAATAAGAAAGAGAAGGCAGTGGAGAAAGAAGGCAAGCCAGTCTGATAAACACATAAATAACAAGCAGACAACATTTTTATGTTAAAGCTGAGCTGACTGCAGAGGATGCTTTGACCTCTGCAGTGTCTGGATGCTCCCAGCTTCCTACAACTGCATTGCACAATCCCTTTAGATCATATCTATTCTTCCAAGAAAGGAATACGGCTGCCTAATTTTCCCTTCCTCAGACTCAGAATGAGCTCAGATAATGAAGCACTAATACTGAAGTTTCCAGAGCAATCACTGTGGATACACAACAGCTTGTTTTTTACTCATGTATATACTCTGTCTCTCTCTGGGGTAATTCCATGAACAGTTGATTTCAGAGAAAGTAAATCAATGCTTTTTTAGTGTTTGTTCATTCATGTTAGCCTGAGGTGATGCAGATGTCAAACATAATGACTTAATCCAAAATATGCTCTGAAAACTCATTGCTGATCATCTGCCAAAGCAGGGACATTTTTAGGATCAGCACGTCTTTGATGGGCACAAAAAATATTTTGCAATAACATGCTGTCGAGTATTTTAAAACCAACATTAGAATCATTAAATAATATAGGCTGGGGCCTTTGGAGGTCATCTGGCCCAATCCCATGTTTAAAGCAGGGCCAACTTCAAAATTAGATTTACACTCGAATTACAGACATAGCACCTCAGGGCAGATTTTAAAGAAGTACTAAGATTCTCCAAGAGCATCATACACAGTTCATCAGGTTTTAATTATGCTGAAACTCCCCCCTGTGCATGCACTGCAAAAAAAATATGAATGCACTCATTTCCCTCACAATCTCGCTCCTATTATTCAGGAGAATAAAAGTGACTTACACCGACTTCAGGACCTTAATGGGCTTTTCTTCAGGCTTCTGGGAGAAGGGTAGAAAAATGAGTTCCTGAAGGTTCACACCTTCAGGAAAAATGATGATGTTTGATCAAATGTTGGCAAGTTTTAAGGGAGAAGAAAAATAGATTTAATGGAAGTAAAATATCCCCGGATACACAGAAGACAATGCACAATGGTATAAAGACTTGTGTTAAACAACAGTTGTTCTATGAGATGATACTTTAATCTTAGTATTTCATAATATAAAGTACTTCACACAAAACAGTGTTGACTCAGGAGGGGGTCTGAACTTAAACCTCTGACAGGATAGTGAAGTTTTTCTGATTTTAATCCACTTATCAATTTGTCCAATTAGCTTTGTCCCACTATGCATTTCTGGTTCAAAAAAAATTATGCAGGAAAGCTCAAGAATGAGTCAATGGTACATGACCATAGAAAATGTTGACTTAAAAACTGCTTAGGACAGCTAGAACAGAAAATATAAGGATTTCACTTTCTCCAATGCAATTAAAGGAAAGGACTGTTTTGTTCACATCTAGGAAAAACAAACAAACAAAAAACAACCATTAAAAAACAGCCTCACTCTCACTTCAGACAATAAAAATGACAAAGTAAGCCAAAAAGACAACAGCCACAATAACAGAAAATAATCCATGTAAGAGATTTTTTAGTCAGACATGACATAACGATGTAGTAAGAACTTTTCCTCCTGCATAACACAACCAAAGTCTACCTTTCAAAAGGAAGTCAGTCTGCAACTGTTTTCAGTCATGAAGAACCACATGTTGGGGTTGATACTGAATTGAATAATACCTTTGACTTCCTGAAGGGGAAACTGTGATAAATAAAGACCAAAACTTCCAAACTCCATCTTTAGATTCAAGAATTCATTTTGTCAGGTGTTTGGTTAGGAACAACTAATTAGGAGTAAAACCCATATAATGTGACCTCACAGCTAGGAACGATTTAAAAAGCTACTCTGCATTCTAGAATTGGCTAGGGTGGTTTCCAAGCTCCTCAGTAGTAGGATTCAAGCTCTACTTACAAATACAGCGTAAGTGTCTTTGGTGTGACAGAGCAACCAAAAAACAACCAAAAATAAAAGGATCTAAGGTATCTAATATATTTTTTAAAGTAATTACTGAAATATAACATCACTGAGAGATACTGAGTGTGAAAAGGAATTCCTTCTGGAAATGGTCTTCTGGAGAAAGGCCTCATGACACGTTATTAGGAAAGCACAATCTGAAACACAGCTGCAGGGTCTAGATCTTTGCGAGCCAAATAGAGTTCAATAGTGAATCTGTCTGGTGTTCACTCTCTCTTCCCAGAAACAGTGTTTATGGAAGTTTCTTAGAGTAATGAGTGGTTTTCTCTAATCTCCTGAAAAAACATAATATTTCTGGATCTGTTCACTCCACTTTCAAACAACACAGTATAAAAAGAAGAAGCCGAAGTGTAAATTGTGTGGGATTGCACCTCTATATTGCCATTACCCTACTATTATAATAAAAGAAACACTTGCACTGTATATCCACAAACAAATGTACTCTCATATGCTCAAAGAAGTAATTTATGGGGTGAAAAAAGGTAATTAGCTACAAGATTTCAGTGTATTTCTTGGAATCATTAATTCAAAGAACCTTACAAGACAAAATAAAGTCTACAGCAGAAAAAAATTAAAAATGGTACCTGAAAGAATATTCAAAATTAAAAAAGTACATTTGAACACCTGTGCAAAGAATTCATATCTTTTCACAGAGCATAACTCATAGGACAAAGACCTTTCTTCCCTGTGTATTACACTCAGGGTGCTACTACTGCACTAGGACAGGTGCAGAGGACAATTATTTTTGTTAACAATTTCTATTCAAATAAAGGCACAGGAACTGCTGAATAAATTTGATGATGGAAACAGCAGCACTGCTGCAAGCCATTCCGTAGAGAATTGGTGATAATATAATAATCCCCAAATAACTGTGACCAGTGACTACGAATGTCATGCTTTTAAATAAGCTCCTTCTAAGTACATCACATTCAATTCTGAAAATAGAGGTACCCAGATCATTTGTCACTTTGGAAAATCACTTACTGTTAATTTTTAATAACCTGACTAATACCACATTTATGGAATGACCCGATTAGTTTTATGTGAGAATTTCTTAGCTTAGTTACAGTTCATGGAATTTATAGCTAATGCTATGTTCTTTTGTGCTCTGAATTTGTTTTAGGGATCCTCACTGTGTCTTGCACCAACACCTTCCCCATTTCACTGGTAGCAGCAGCCAGTATCCTGCATAACTTGTACTTGAAGACTTAATTGTTCAACCCTGTCAAACCCAAGCATCCAGTTTCTATCCTCTCAGTTATAATCCAAATGGAAAAAAAAAACAAACAAAAACAAAAGTCTTATCAAAGGATGGAGCAAATAAAACTAAGTAGCAAAATACCCGCTTTTTACTACTCAAAGACATGGAATAAGAACTTCCAGGCAAATTTGTCCAACTTCCAGAAGGAGCAGCTTTGTAGGATATTGAAAGAAAAGGGACTGCAAGAAGCAACTGAAAGCCTTCTGCAAAGCCAGTAAGAAATTCCATGAAGAGATCAAAGCCTTTCAGAATGAGAACAAATCCTTAAAGAAAGAAAGAAAGATTTTCTAGGAAAAGAACAAGGCTTGCATGGAAGAGATCAATAATGTTTTAGAAGAAAGCAACAACTTCCTACAGAAGATTACGGACTTCAAGATTAAATAAAAAAATATTTCCAAGAACAATTTGGTAACATTCATGAAAATCTTGAAGAATTCTGGAAGAAAATGAAGCCTACTAAGGAGGAGATCAAGGAAGGAAGGATCAGGAAGCAGTCAGGGCTTTATTAAAACAGAATCAAGACATCCAAGAAAAGAATAAAGCCACATATGAGAAGAACAAAATCCTGCAGGGTAAGAACGAGGCTTTCTGGAAGGATTATAAAACTCATTGGAAGAAGGACAAAATTTTCTGGGAGGAAGAACTGGCCATCTCAAGCAGCAAACNGAACTGAGATCTTACATAATTGAGATCAATATAACTGAGTCTTTTATTTCTCACATTTTCACATTTTTACTGCCAAAGCAATAAATGGATTTACTTAAAATCTGAAAATATAATATATTCCATCTTTAGATTCAAGAATTCATTTTGTCAGGTGTTTGGTTAGGAACAACTAATTAGGAGTAAAACCCATATAATGTGACCTCACAGCTAGGAACGATTTAAAAAGCTACTCTGCATTCTAGAATTGGCTAGGGTGGTTTCCAAGCTCCTCAGTAGTAGGATTCAAGCTCTACTTACAAATACAGCGTAAGTGTCTTTGGTGTGACAGAGCAACCAAAAAACAACCAAAAATAAAAGGATCTAAGGTATCTAATATATTTTTTAAAGTAATTACTGAAATATAACATCACTGAGAGATACTGAGTGTGAAAAGGAATTCCTTCTGGAAATGGTCTTCTGGAGAAAGGCCTCATGACACGTTATTAGGAAAGCACAATCTGAAACACAGCTGCAGGGTCTAGATCTTTGCGAGCCAAATAGAGTTCAATAGTGAATCTGTCTGGTGTTCACTCTCTCTTCCCAGAAACAGTGTTTATGGAAGTTTCTTAGAGTAATGAGTGGTTTTCTCTAATCTCCTGAAAAAACATAATATTTCTGGATCTGTTCACTCCACTTTCAAACAACACAGTATAAAAAGAAGAAGCCGAAGTGTAAATTGTGTGGGATTGCACCTCTATATTGCCATTACCCTACTATTATAATAAAAGAAACACTTGCACTGTATATCCACAAACAAATGTACTCTCATATGCTCAAAGAAGTAATTTATGGGGTGAAAAAAGGTAATTAGCTACAAGATTTCAGTGTATTTCTTGGAATCATTAATTCAAAGAACCTTACAAGACAAAATAAAGTCTACAGCAGAAAAAAATTAAAAATGGTACCTGAAAGAATATTCAAAATTAAAAAAGTACATTTGAACACCTGTGCAAAGAATTCATATCTTTTCACAGAGCATAACTCATAGGACAAAGACCTTTCTTCCCTGTGTATTACACTCAGGGTGCTACTACTGCACTAGGACAGGTGCAGAGGACAATTATTTTTGTTAACAATTTCTATTCAAATAAAGGCACAGGAACTGCTGAATAAATTTGATGATGGAAACAGCAGCACTGCTGCAAGCCATTCCGTAGAGAATTGGTGATAATATAATAATCCCCAAATAACTGTGACCAGTGACTACGAATGTCATGCTTTTAAATAAGCTCCTTCTAAGTACATCACATTCAATTCTGAAAATAGAGGTACCCAGATCATTTGTCACTTTGGAAAATCACTTACTGTTAATTTTTAATAACCTGACTAATACCACATTTATGGAATGACCCGATTAGTTTTATGTGAGAATTTCTTAGCTTAGTTACAGTTCATGGAATTTATAGCTAATGCTATGTTCTTTTGTGCTCTGAATTTGTTTTAGGGATCCTCACTGTGTCTTGCACCAACACCTTCCCCATTTCACTGGTAGCAGCAGCCAGTATCCTGCATAACTTGTACTTGAAGACTTAATTGTTCAACCCTGTCAAACCCAAGCATCCAGTTTCTATCCTCTCAGTTATAATCCAAATGGAAAAAAAAAACAAACAAAAACAAAAGTCTTATCAAAGGATGGAGCAAATAAAACTAAGTAGCAAAATACCCGCTTTTTACTACTCAAAGACATGGAATAAGAACTTCCAGGCAAATTTGTCCAACTTCCAGAAGGAGCAGCTTTGTAGGATATTGAAAGAAAAGGGACTGCAAGAAGCAACTGAAAGCCTTCTGCAAAGCCAGTAAGAAATTCCATGAAGAGATCAAAGCCTTTCAGAATGAGAACAAATCCTTAAAGAAAGAAAGAAAGATTTTCTAGGAAAAGAACAAGGCTTGCATGGAAGAGATCAATAATGTTTTAGAAGAAAGCAACAACTTCCTACAGAAGATTACGGACTTCAAGATTAAATAAAAAAATATTTCCAAGAACAATTTGGTAACATTCATGAAAATCTTGAAGAATTCTGGAAGAAAATGAAGCCTACTAAGGAGGAGATCAAGGAAGGAAGGATCAGGAAGCAGTCAGGGCTTTATTAAAACAGAATCAAGACATCCAAGAAAAGAATAAAGCCACATATGAGAAGAACAAAATCCTGCAGGGTAAGAACGAGGCTTTCTGGAAGGATTATAAAACTCATTGGAAGAAGGACAAAATTTTCTGGGAGGAAGAACTGGCCATCTCAAGCAGCAAACTGCTTCTCCGGGAAGAGTTTCTATCTTTCAGGGAAAACAACCAGAAGATTCAAGAGGAAAAAGGAACTTTGTGGGATACAGTGGAAGCCTTGTGGGATGAGAAGTTTTCCCTCTTAAAAATACATATATTCCTCCAGGAAAGGAGCAATTACATGCAACAAAAGAGAATCTTTCTGGCAGTTATGGACCAGTTCTGGACACTGGAAATAAAACATTTGAGTAAATCAAACATACCTGAAGCACAACTTTCACACAGAACCTAAGTATCAAAACAGAGGCAGGCCTTACCTCTTTCATTCTAGAAGTTTGAAAAAAGTTATGATGGAGCTTAAGAACTATTAAATAAAATATAAAATAAAATAAGATTGGCTACCTCTGTTCAATAATGTTAAGGCAATTGTATTAACTGTATATTTCACTGTCTCGCTTGAATCAATTATTTGAAAGAGGAAAATAATTCACCAAGCCTTCTGTCTTTCTGAAGCCCAAACAGCATGTTACACCAAAATGCAATGTAGCGCTATAGCTAGGCTCAATGGCTGCATGAGGTTGGCAATGTTTTACCTGGATTTAATTAGACTTCTTTATTTTTGCTGCCTAAAGCAACACTAACAAGATAGCTGATTCAGCAGCTTCAGTATTAAATCAATAAAGCAATCACTTCACAAAGCCAAATTCTTCTCTTGTATGTAGGAAAGCAAAACAAACAAACAAAACAACAACAAACCAAACCAAAACCAGTGAAACAGGAATCAATTAATTTTGATTCATGAGCTTTCTGTTAACAGGGAAAAGGAGTGAATTCATAAGTATGATCACTTATACATGCCATGTCCCTTCCACATTTCAGTTCTCCAGCTGCTACCTATCCATGACACAGTCATACAAGTCAAGTTCCTGAAGTCATTCAGAAACATGGCATCTCATAATGAAAACAGAATTCCAGTGGAGGCTGCACAGTATAAGAAATGGAATTGATGTTCACCCAATGTGAGTTTTCAAAATAAGTCTAGAAGTGACTTATCTCAGGGACACTGCCTGTTTCACGTGCTTCTTGATCATGAGGACATCATTAACATGATTAAAGAATCTTTCCCTCATTCCTCATAATAGCTCCAACACCTACTTTGATTGTACCACTTAAGGACATGGTTGTAACCTTCAACTGAAGACTGTACTTTTTGCAGAATATCAGACAAAATCAAGTGAATAATTTTTTATTTTCCTCAAAATTTAAATTATTTACTAAATAGACAAGAATAGTAAAGCCCAAATGAATGTAAAAGTTGTGGGTGTTTTACTAATCCTGATCAAGAACAAGAGCAGATGTGATATCTGACTGAAGACCATGGTTTGATGTAGGGCTCTATAAGCTAAATAGGATCTAGGAGTTAGAAACAAGAACAGATGTAAACAAGGCTGCAGGAATTGCCCTATAGAACAGTAATATAGAAGAAAAGGCCATTTAGTAAATGATATACAGGATGTGAGTTTTGATTTGATAGACAAGCAAGAAAGAAAACAATTCAATTTTTTTAGACATGTTGTGAGTCAAGCTGAGAATGGTAAACTCATTTGCGTAGGAGAGGAAGCTGAGAGAAGCTGAGGGACAAGTGGGATCACTTCTTTGCTTGGAGAGCTACCTTCTGGATATTCCAGGCTGACACATTTTGTTGTGACATGCCCTGTCATTTTTTGTCACTTGTATCATGTTACATTGTTTCCTGGACTGTCATTAAGTTTGACAGAGGAAACCAGGCCCATTGAGACTTAACACGATGTGGCAGTTAATAGACATGCATATTTATCAATAGTTTTGTTAAATAAACCTCACTGAAATGCTGCACAGCTTGAATGTACAGAAGTCTATGGGGCCAGATGAAATCCATCCAAGAGCGCTGAAGGAGCTGGCGGAGGTACTCGCCAAGCCACTTTCCATGGTTTTCAAATGGTCCTGGCTGACTGGAGAGGTACCAGTTTACTGGAGATTGGCAAATGTTACACCAATATACAAGAAGGGTAAGAGGGAGGACCCAGGGAACTACAGACCTGTCAGTCTGACCTCAGTA
>VYZU01039666.1:26494-42489 GCA_013401355.1 Ceyx cyanopectus
GGTATGAACAGAGAGAGAAAGCACACAAATAGGTATAATTCCCAACCACTTGTGGAAGAAGGAAAAAGTTTTCCTAAGTCTTTGCCTTTCTACTAGCATCCTTCAAATCACAACTCAGTTTTTGGCACACACATGCCATTTTATTTTGACATAGAATGCACGTCAGAAGTACAGACATTTTATAATTTAAAATACAGATCTTTTTATTACCTGTTCCAAGACTTTTAACTTAGGTTTGCTCTAAACATTTAAATTGTACATAAATGACCTGCAGTAGGATCAAAGTGTCCTAAATTAGCTTTATATAAGTAAGAATTAAGCCCATAGACCTAAAATAAATGCTCATCTAGACACAGATTTAATAAGAAGTGGTTCTACATACATTAATCAACCTATTCAGCTTCAAGTTTAGACACATTATTAGTGGTGCTCTTCTGAAAATGTAACTGGCCTGTGATCTGTTTATAATCCCTTTTAGGTTTCTTTTGTGTTAATTTTCCTTTTTTCATTCTACTTCCCCATTATTCTGTAAATTTAGGGGCTAGAATTAATGAGGACTGTCCCACAGTGCTTCAAAAGATTCAGCTGCTGCCAAGGTTAAAGATGAGAAGTGAAAACAACTCCATTGTATTTTCACCTTCAGAGGCCTTTTTTTGCATGCCTAATTTGCTGTAGTTCCCCACTGTATAAAAAAATATACTTGCTGTATTCTTTAAATAAAAGTCAGGCTTTGTTATCTGTAATAGCCACACCATTTAAACCACTGTTTATATAATAAAGGGGGGGATTTAATTTATTTTGGCCATTTAATCTACTATGATATGTATTTGGATACTTCATGATGAATAAATTAAGGAGGTCACTTCCTGAACCAGGATTTTAATATGTCCAAGAGCAAATGCAGTCTTGTTTGTGACAAATAAGGAAGCAGGTTATTATAATTTATTGCAAATTACAATTGCATCAGTTTCCAACATGAAAACCTCTTCAAATTTTCATGAGGCCTGTTTACTGCCCTAGAAACTTATTCTACCTCCAGTGCAGGTTTTCTGTAGCTTACAGAAATGCACAGATGTAGCTCAAAGGCCTAGTTTAAACTGGGGGTTAGTGAATAATAAAACTGATTCTTTAACTTGACAATTAATATTGTCAAAGAGCTGAAGAAAGAGAATTGAAAGCTACAGCTGACATTTATTTCCATGTATAAAGGCTCACACACCAGTTCTTGATGTGAACTCCAATCGATGCAGTGATATGTTTTGCACAAAGATTTATTTGCACAGTCTGTAATTCATAGCATACAACAACCAGTTAGGGTTACTTTGGGGAAAAAATAAAAACAAAAGGAAAAACTTTCCAGTAGCCAGCTAGAAAAAGAAATGCAACATGGTCTCCAGAGGAACATTCTGCCCCTGGCATCCTCTATGGTGCACCATAGCTCTTCCCATAGGAAGTACATCACTGGGCTTGGGACTCAGTCAAGCACCCTGACCCAGGTCATTCTCCTGTTGAACAGAGCATGCTTTGCTCTGGGGCTGGTGCTACATGATAACCTGTTGCCTAGTTTTGTGCAGGCATATTACTGTGTAAACTAAATTAAAAGCTAAAGCCAAGGCATAGGGAAAATGAGGAAGATGGGCAGTGTCTATATACTGTTACTACTGTCTGCATTTAGACAAATTTTCAGTCTTTAAAATGAAGAGGCCTCCTTTATCCCTTTTAGAGCTTCCTTAAAAGTGCTCACTCGTAAAAGTGTGAACTGAAACATTTTGCTTCATATACAATTCGGGTAGATTTGTCGATCCTTAGCTCATCCAAGAGATATTTGAATGGATACTGTTGATTGTTTTAGTTTGGTTTTTTTTCTGAGCAAGAACTGGCAACAATTTCTAGTAAACATCAAGGTTATTTCTAAACAAGACAGAGGGCTGTTTAAAAGCAATTACTTTAAGTGAAGTAGAAATGGTTATCAATACTGTTATCAATGCAGAACTGCCTACTTTGGACATCTGTGCTTAATACCAGTATAGCAGGTATTGTAGCTTCTTCACATTTTGGTTACACTGATCAAGGTAACTTTCTTGTGGAGTAACTTGAACTTCCTAATGCAAATCAACAGTCTTTCACTGATTTCAGTGGTGCTATACTGACAAATGCATCTCAGATAAGCCCCACAGAAGCAGGAAAAGTGATAACTTCATTCTGGAATCTCAAGAGTTCAGAAGTCTTCAGTATTTCTAGCCTGCCCTAGAAAACTTTTTTTTGTTCTTGTTTTGTAGATCTCTCAATAAAAAAAGTTGTCATTTTTAGTAAATATCTTGTATGTTATGTGTTCCACCACCTTAAAAAGTTAAACTGCCACAAAGAAATCAGCAAGAAGCAGCTTTCTTACACCAGTGAGAAACACAAGAGCTCTCAGCAACATTTTTTCCCTTTTTAGGAACGACAAGCAAATAAACTGGTAAATACACTAGAAATTAATTGTAGAAATCATCGTGTAGCAAGCAGGGCCTTCAAAGGGGTCTCTTGCACAGATAAAGGTAGATCACTTAGCGGACCTTCAAACAGCATATATTCAAATACCATAGATTCTATGAACCTACCACTAATGAAGTAATGAGTGCCAAGTGACAGAGAGGGCTTCTTTACTGCCAGTTGTTGGGAAACAACAACCTGAAGACCCATACACAACCTAAAGCTTTGCTTTCATCTGCTGCCCTGCTGCCCATTTTATTGGCATAATGCTCTGGAATTCCATTCCACTTGTCAGCTCTGAAATGTGACCGGGGATAAACCCTTCAAACGTTTGAAATAAAAATCTGCTTTGCAGTCCACCTCCTCAGTCACTCAGGGCAAGTCTGAACAGGAACACTTCCAAGAACCAGGCATGATGTAAGGAACAGTAACTGTGCAGGACAGCCAGCTCTATATGTCAAATACAGGCAGGAATAAAATCCTGTGTCTAGCTGCCAACCTGTGTGCAGTGTTCAGACTCCCAGATCCATATTTGACTTTAAGTTTTCTACCATTCACAAGACATAACAGCATGGCAAAGTGCAACTAATATGTTCTCTCATTTCCTATATGGGAAATGGATGAGATTAAAATTATATTTTTGTGCATTCCAAAAGGCTGACCTTGACCTCTGTGAATGATTGTGGTATAAGAAATACAGTTAAGTATAAACAAATACCTATCTGGTCATAGACCTAGTTTAAATCATTTTCAGTATATGAAAATGAGATCTTTCTTTACCAAAACCACAAATGGGTTATTGCTCTTGAGTATCTGTTCCTTTTCTCAACAAATGAGTGCTAGTCTGTGCTATGAAATGCTTCTACTTTCTAACCTGAGCCACGTAAATCATGGGTTTAGAACCAATTGAACAATGCTCAGATCAAGCTCATATGTCCAAAGGACAACTGAATAAGGTGGTAAGGAAGCATATTCACTCTTGCAGAACTGCTCACATGAATAAAGATCACTGTATTTAAACTGTTCATAGCATTTGTACTCCCAGTAGTAGCCCATTTATCTTCAAAACACATAGCTATGTGTATTGATTTATTGAAGTAGCTAGTAGGTTTATATTAATGAGTTTCATTCTAGAACTTTCTCACCCAAAGGTCTGACTATCTT
Organism: Ceyx cyanopectus; assembly: GCA_013401355.1. Taxonomy (NCBI): domain Eukaryota; kingdom Metazoa; phylum Chordata; class Aves; order Coraciiformes; family Alcedinidae; genus Ceyx; species Ceyx cyanopectus. The sequence continues at coordinate 30,134 of VYZU01039666.1, forward strand.
TATGGCAAATAGAATGAGACTAGCATACTGCCTACATTATCTGATCGTTGTCAAATGCCTACCCAAGGAAATTATTAGCACTCTAGAGCTGCCTCCTGCTTCCCCAGTTACAAAGGGAATCTAGGAAAATTACCTGATACTAGACCCTTTCCAGCTGAATCAAAGAAAAGTTTCATTAGAAGTCAATGGACTGGTCTGTCTCTCATTCATTACTTGCTTTATTTTTTTTTTAATTAGGTAATAGGAGGTAAGTATCATTGTGACAGCAAGCAAATATATAAATATTTTATTATGAAGATTAATAATTATGTCTGTTTTAAATATGTAAAATAATTCATTAAACAAAAGATTTACATTAGAAACATTAGAANACCTAAAATATATATTATAGATTTTATCACGTTGTTAAATGAGTGCCACAAAATTTTATAGCGTGCTCCAGTGATATTTTAAAATATTTTTTTAGTAGTATGGTAAATAAATTAAATCCATGCTTATTAGATGGCTTTTTATGGAGTCTTTGTCATTGCAGTGATTTACCATTTTAAGTTTTATAACAACAATATATGAAGCAGTTGAAGTCCCGTGGTACTCCTAACAATTACTTCACAACAGAGCCACTGGCTTACCTGGATGGCAATGCTGAACTGGGAGAAGAGGGTGTGTAAGGAACAGAAAACTCAGATACAGAGGGGTAAATTTTATAAAGTGCAAGTAAATAAAAACTGCTGTTCTGTGCTTTTCCACACTTTATACACTTCTATAAACATATTCCCTGTTCCTCGAGTTTTAGCACTGCAAATCTGCAGAGTTGCAGACACTTCTGTAAACTCGGGCTTATTGGAGTTTCAAATTCACTTTGTATTGCCCATAACTCTTCCAAAACATATTAGTGTGATCAATCTGCAAAGCAGTCACCTCAGCATCTCTGTGCTACATCCAACTGAAAGCTGTGCATGATTTGCTGGCCCTTAGCCAGCTGTCCTGGCTCTGCTTTTCCACATCACAGGAACCTTTGCAAAAATTAATTATTTTTTGGGGGGGGTGGGTGTGGGGGGGGAAAATGCCTACAGACCTTCTTCTGAGCAAGCACTTTTTGAAAATAGAACCTGTAGAAAGATAGTCTTTTTCCTTTCCCCTTGGAAGCTGTCCCATCATTTCCCACTGCCCTGCAGCCTGGAGTAAGAGCTGTGTACACACACCAGCATGATAAGGAAAAGGAAGCCATAAACCAGCAAATACATACATTTGTTCTCCCATTTCAACTGTATTACCCCACGAGGTTTGTGAAGAGCTCTTATTAGCCTTATACACCACCAAATGTTAAAATACTGATTTTAAATGTCAGCCTGATGGCTACTCTGACTGCTATTGCACTTCTGGCACTGACTTTATCCTTGGCATCAGGTCTCTGCCTACAGGACCCACTAGCAACCCAGGAAATGTTATTGCCGTTGTCCTTTCCTACAACATGTCCTCGGTGCTTCCCTTAATGTCACCATTTGTAGACAAATTTCCCATCCTTACTCTTCATACCATTGCCCTGTCACCAGCCACCACTCCTGCTTTGCCTGTGGGCATGGCAGGATTGCCTGGACACCGTCCAGCTTTTCAACAGCAGAGCACAGAAACAGGAGGAAACTAAAACAATTCAGCGCTTAACCCTAGCACATCCTTCCATACAAAATTAACAGTGGATACCATCAATTAGAGGATTTTCAGTTTACTTTAAAATGATCTTAACCCATTTTGCACGGACATTTGCCGAGATTATTTTTTTAATAACCTGGATCTTCACAATAGACACCAAAACACATATCAAGGTCACTCACGTGGATGTCATCTTGTGAAACTGAAGTCTGGATTTGGTTTGCACAACTCCCCATGTACGGGACTCGAGAACAGAAAACAGGTTTTTGACTGCAGCATTTACATACTGGCTGGTGTACTTAACTGCATTGTAACAGGCAAACCCCATAACTCCTACAGCTTGGAGCAGAAAATATTGTAAATAGCTTGTTACTTGTGTNGAATCAAAGAAAAGTTTCATTAGAAGTCAATGGACTGGTCTGTCTCTCATTCATTACTTGCTTTATTTTTTTTTTAATTAGGTAATAGGAGGTAAGTATCATTGTGACAGCAAGCAAATATATAAATATTTTATTATGAAGATTAATAATTATGTCTGTTTTAAATATGTAAAATAATTCATTAAACAAAAGATTTACATTAGAAACATTAGAAAACAGATTACTCAGTATAAAATCTTCCATTTACAAAAGAAAAAAAAAAGAGCCAATTCTGCAACTGCAAATCGGTGTGCCTATTCCCAGCAGAACAGTGGTCACATTTATTTGTGAGCATAGCTCACGAGCAAGCTGGAAGCCTCTAAGATGAAAGCTACTCTACAATCACAAGGTGATATTATTGCAACATAGTAGAGATAATCAAGCCCAGGAGCTAGAGCTAACTTTCAAGTTTATTTTTTTCTACTTAAGATGCAGTGTCTACCTTTGCCACATGAAAAAGCATAAATGTTAACACCTTGCTGAAGTTCTGATTTTCACATTCAGTACAAGATTTACAGGTCCAGTACCAGCAGAGGTTAAAAAAATATCCTGCATAAAGCCTGCCCACATTCAATTCTTCCTCTACAACCTAAAATATATATTATAGATTTTATCACGTTGTTAAATGAGTGCCACAAAATTTTATAGCGTGCTCCAGTGATATTTTAAAATATTTTTTTAGTAGTATGGTAAATAAATTAAATCCATGCTTATTAGATGGCTTTTTATGGAGTCTTTGTCATTGCAGTGATTTACCATTTTAAGTTTTATAACAACAATATATGAAGCAGTTGAAGTCCCGTGGTACTCCTAACAATTACTTCACAACAGAGCCACTGGCTTACCTGGATGGCAATGCTGAACTGGGAGAAGAGGGTGTGTAAGGAACAGAAAACTCAGATACAGAGGGGTAAATTTTATAAAGTGCAAGTAAATAAAAACTGCTGTTCTGTGCTTTTCCACACTTTATACACTTCTATAAACATATTCCCTGTTCCTCGAGTTTTAGCACTGCAAATCTGCAGAGTTGCAGACACTTCTGTAAACTCGGGCTTATTGGAGTTTCAAATTCACTTTGTATTGCCCATAACTCTTCCAAAACATATTAGTGTGANCTTAAGATGCAGTGTCTACCTTTGCCACATGAAAAAGCATAAATGTTAACACCTTGCTGAAGTTCTGATTTTCACATTCAGTACAAGATTTACAGGTCCAGTACCAGCAGAGGTTAAAAAAATATCCTGCATAAAGCCTGCCCACATTCAATTCTTCCTCTACAACCTAAAATATATATTATAGATTTTATCACGTTGTTAAATGAGTGCCACAAAATTTTATAGCGTGCTCCAGTGATATTTTAAAATATTTTTTTAGTAGTATGGTAAATAAATTAAATCCATGCTTATTAGATGGCTTTTTATGGAGTCTTTGTCATTGCAGTGATTTACCATTTTAAGTTTTATAACAACAATATATGAAGCAGTTGAAGTCCCGTGGTACTCCTAACAATTACTTCACAACAGAGCCACTGGCTTACCTGGATGGCAATGCTGAACTGGGAGAAGAGGGTGTGTAAGGAACAGAAAACTCAGATACAGAGGGGTAAATTTTATAAAGTGCAAGTAAATAAAAACTGCTGTTCTGTGCTTTTCCACACTTTATACACTTCTATAAACATATTCCCTGTTCCTCGAGTTTTAGCACTGCAAATCTGCAGAGTTGCAGACACTTCTGTAAACTCGGGCTTATTGGAGTTTCAAATTCACTTTGTATTGCCCATAACTCTTCCAAAACATATTAGTGTGATCAATCTGCAAAGCAGTCACCTCAGCATCTCTGTGCTACATCCAACTGAAAGCTGTGCATGATTTGCTGGCCCTTAGCCAGCTGTCCTGGCTCTGCTTTTCCAAATCACAGGAACCTTTGCAAAAATTAATTATTTTTTGGGGGGGGTGGGTGTGGGGGGGGAAAATGCCTACAGACCTTCTTCTGAGCAAGCACTTTTTGAAAATAGAACCTGTAGAAAGATAGTCTTTTTCCTTTCCCCTTGGAAGCTGTCCCATCATTTCCCACTGCCCTGCAGCCTGGAGTAAGAGCTGTGTACACACACCAGCATGATAAGGAAAAGGAAGCCATAAACCAGCAAATACATACATTTGTTCTCCCATTTCAACTGTATTACCCCACGAGGTTTGTGAAGAGCTCTTATTAGCCTTATACACCACCAAATGTTAAAATACTGATTTTAAATGTCAGCCTGATGGCTACTCTGACTGCTATTGCACTTCTGGCACTGACTTTATCCTTGGCATCAGGTCTCTGCCTACAGGACCCACTAGCAACCCAGGAAATGTTATTGCCGTTGTCCTTTCCTACAACATGTCCTCGGTGCTTCCCTTAATGTCACCATTTGTAGACAAATTTCCCATCCTTACTCTTCATACCATTGCCCTGTCACCAGCCACCACTCCTGCTTTGCCTGTGGGCATGGCAGGATTGCCTGGACACCGTCCAGCTTTTCAACAGCAGAGCACAGAAACAGGAGGAAACTAAAACAATTCAGCGCTTAACCCTAGCACATCCTTCCATACAAAATTAACAGTGGATACCATCAATTAGAGGATTTTCAGTTTACTTTAAAATGATCTTAACCCATTTTGCACGGACATTTGCCGAGATTATTTTTTTAATAACCTGGATCTTCACAATAGACACCAAAACACATATCAAGGTCACTCACGTGGATGTCATCTTGTGAAACTGAAGTCTGGATTTGGTTTGCACAACTCCCCATGTACGGGACTCGAGAACAGAAAACAGGTTTTTGACTGCAGCATTTACATACTGGCTGGTGTACTTAACTGCATTGTAACAGGCAAACCCCATAACTCCTACAGCTTGGAGCAGAAAATATTGTAAATAGCTTGTTACTTGTGTCAAAAAAAAAAAACAAAAAAAAAAACAAACCAAAAAACAACCAATAAGCAAGTAATACAAGCAATAAAAGGTTCTCAGAACTTCATTGTCTGTGCTGTATAGTTTATTCAGGAATTTGAAAGGCTGTTTTTCCCCATTTCCTTATTGCATGTTAGAAAGAAAACCCCAATGACCAGTATCAGAGATGCTACTTTGTCGACTCTGAGCATATCGTTCTCCTAACAGAGCTACGAATGGAGCCAATGTGGCTAAGTCTTTCTTCTAAAGATACACATGAATGATGTTGATTTTGGAATTCTCAATTAAAAAAAAGAAAGAAAATATATATATATAATGTTGAGCATAGGCTTTCTTTGAATGATTACGATAAGAATGCAGAGGTTTGAGCTTTTATTACAAAGAAGTCTAGAGGCACTTAAGAGCTGAACTCCCATTATTCTCCGACTTCCAGATCAATCCAACAGCTTTTGACTTTGAAAAATTCACAAATCTGTAATTATTGCTCATCAGAGGGTGGCTGGCAACATGATGGTTTTGCATGATCATCTGAATTTAAGAGTTCATTATTTGAATTCCTACCCAGAGGTACATCATCAAATTAAATCTGTTAATAGACAGACCAAGTGCCATAATAGCAATTTCCATCTGCTTTTACAGACAGATAGATAACACCAGACTCCTAATGTTGTTTTTATCTAGATATATTTTCATTCAGGATAAAAAAGAGGATGCTACAGTCCTGTCAGATCTTATTGCAGAACGTGAGACAAAAGTCCAATACCTCAGAAGTACTAGATATAAAAAATAAATAAATAAACAAACAAATAAATAAATATTTGTTACATCCCATTGATTTTTTTTTATAGGAGTTGGTTTTTTGTTTGTTTGGGGCTTTAGTCTATGTAACTGCTCCCACTGAGATTTGGAAGAATCTGTCTTGATAAAACAGCACATTATTTTTGTCATAAGAATTCTTGAAAAGAAAGATTATGCATTTAGCTTTATGACTTTCTCCCCTGCTTCTGAAGACAACTGCCATAGGCAATTCTGTCAAAATCTGATTATTTTTTTGTTGTTTCTGTAAGAAACAAAGAACCGTTCCCTTCCAATTGAGTGTTTTGACTTATGATAGAAAACTTCCAAATATTATACATCCAGAAGATTGATTGAAAGGTATGACAAGTGTTAGTGCAGCCAGTCCATCTCAGTTCCAATAACAGCAGCAGGTGTAATGTTGTAATAATGCAGGCTATGAAGAGTGAGTTCAAGGTACTTATATTCCTCAGATTAGTAGAGGTAAGATGTCAGTAAAATCTTCTGTCTCAACAACAATAAAAAAAAAGCAAAGGAAATGAATTATTCTAACATGGAAATTATTCTCCTTCCTCAACAATTGCCCAAAATATCTTTCTGACAAAATTTTAAGCTATATGTTTTCAATAATTCCAACACCCAAGTCAAGGGAGAGGAACTAACCTATGAGTGGGATTTCACATCTCTAGTATCAAGAGTTCAGTTCTTGTTCCACATTCCTCCTTCATCCCTTCACTAGGACAATCACCTGTTTACTGCAGTATCTTTACCCTTCCCTCTTCTAGCCTCCAGCTTAATCAATCTCCACGGCCAAGATAACCTCCATCATATATCCACCTGCCCTCCTCTTACAGCCCCAGCCATTACTGATGTGAAGATGCATTACCTGTAAACAACAAGGTTTCAGAGGAAAGCATCTAGTTATTGGACTGATGGTCCGTATTCATTAAATAACACATAGTGCATCTTCTGGCAGAGTGCTCGAACTGCTCAGGTATCTGAAACTCCTCAGAACCAAGTGTTTGCTAGTCTTTTCTGCTGTCCTCATTTTCAGGTAGAAAGACAAGTTGAGATTTACTATTACTCACTGTTTATAGTGAGTAATAGTATAGTATTATAGTAGTATTATACTATAATAGTATAGTGAGTTTATAGGGAACAATCCTTGAAAAAAAGGCAAAAAACAACAACAAAAATACATATTTTTTAAAAGTACTACTTTCTTTCCTTAAGGTGAAAGGAAAAATTGAGGACCAGCAAAGGATCATGGTGACTTTTAAGCCTTTCTTGAAAGCATTAACCAAGTTGAAAAGTGTTTTGTGTTGAGTTCTGAAGAGGGAAAGTGTTTTCCCTTGGTGTTTTACTGTCTCTAGGACAAGCTGAAATTATTTACTAAACAGCACTGAGATCACCTTTGCAGATACCAACACAGTGTGTAAACAGGATCATTTATAAAACACTGATATGATAGTACTCGGTTCCTTGCTAGAAAAATTAGGGGAAAATGTGCACAGTCAGCCCATGGCTGTTGATGTGTTGCCAGCCTGGCTACAAGAACTGAAGGGAGATGGCCATTTAACCTGTGAGCACAGCTTTGGTGGTTATCACTGCCATGGTGTGCAAAATATACTGCTCTGTGCTGGAAACTGCTTTTAACGTGTAGGTTGAATCCTTCACTTGAGAATTGATTCCACTCTAACCTGGAAATAAAAGACAGATGGTTTATTTTGTTCTTTTGCTGAAACTATCTAGGTTTATTATTTAAAGATGACACTAAAGAATACACCTGCTCCATGTAAGTCATTCTTCAGAAAAATCATAGTAGTATCATTACAGTCACATCCCCCTATCATGCAGGTAAGCAATACATACTTCTTGGGCATTTTACCTTTGTTTCCCTTAATGTAAAAAGAGATCAAATATGCAGTAGCTTTTTCTGAGGAAGGGATATATGATGAGCAGGAGACACTACTGGTGAATAAAGCCAAGATCAAGTTTCCTTCAAAGTGCATCAGAACTAGTCTTCATGATTTTGCTAATGCAGAGATCTGGGAAACTTATTTGCACAATAAATGGCTGCAGAAGAAAAGATAACCAGGCTATCAAGCATCAATTTAATCTTCTATGTTCTGTCATACATCTCTGTGTTACCCTACAATTTCATTTGATTTGAAATTCGGCTGTACAGCAGTTATCTGGAACAGATGGCAGTGCAAATAACATTCTTTTTAGGGATTTTTTTTTTTAAAAGACTGAATTCTGTCTGATGGAAAATACATATATTCTTTTTGAATGAAAGAGTATATTGCATAGTTTCCTGTGGAGCAGCCCAATCTTTACCTTTTACCTCTTTGTACTTAAATTGCCTTTTCTTCACAAAACTGGAGGCACTCCTCCTTTGAACAAGTACTGCCTAGGTTTGTGATATTTAACAGATATTGTACCAATAAAGGTCATCTTTGAGTCCAAGACATGTTTTTCCCTCACCTTGCTTGATTATTAATTAAGCTGATCCAATGAGATGCTGACTTCCAAGTCTAACTTATACCTCTGGGAATTAGGGTGACACAGTGTTTTGTGGATTGTATGTCTCTGATAAAGCTCACCTTCCAGAGAATATAGAACTCCAAAACAGGAGACAGCAAGCTAACAGTAAAGGATATCCTAAGAGAATTAGTCTCACAAGATTTCATTTCTGTAAGATTGAGAGACCTGGTACATTAAGCCCGGGAACCTCATGTTGCTGCTGCCTGTGTTGCAGTGTGATAGGAGCAGACAGCTGGAGGTATTCCTGTTTTAAAAGCAAAACAAGCCACAGCACAGCAAACGTCCTCCAGTCTTAGGATAAAATTATCTACCAGCGCAGCCCCCGTTCTCCATATTATGCAAGAAACTAAGCAGTTTAGATAAAGTTTTATCATTATTATTTCCAAAACCAACAACTTCAGAGGAAGTTGGAAGAGTTTCACATAAAAGCAAGCATATGTGTATACGTTTCTTGAGGGGTGAAATTCATGAAGTATCAAAAAACATTTCNCACCTGTTTACTGCAGTATCTTTACCCTTCCCTCTTCTAGCCTCCAGCTTAATCAATCTCCACGGCCAAGATAACCTCCATCATATATCCACCTGCCCTCCTCTTACAGCCCCAGCCATTACTGATGTGAAGATGCATTACCTGTAAACAACAAGGTTTCAGAGGAAAGCATCTAGTTATTGGACTGATGGTCCGTATTCATTAAATAACACATAGTGCATCTTCTGGCAGAGTGCTCGAACTGCTCAGGTATCTGAAACTCCTCAGAACCAAGTGTTTGCTAGTCTTTTCTGCTGTCCTCATTTTCAGGTAGAAAGACAAGTTGAGATTTACTATTACTCACTGTTTATAGTGAGTAATAGTATAGTATTATAGTAGTATTATACTATAATAGTATAGTGAGTTTATAGGGAACAATCCTTGAAAAAAAGGCAAAAAACAACAACAAAAATACATATTTTTTAAAAGTACTACTTTCTTTCCTTAAGGTGAAAGGAAAAATTGAGGACCAGCAAAGGATCATGGTGACTTTTAAGCCTTTCTTGAAAGCATTAACCAAGTTGAAAAGTGTTTTGTGTTGAGTTCTGAAGAGGGAAAGTGTTTTCCCTTGGTGTTTTACTGTCTCTAGGACAAGCTGAAATTATTTACTAAACAGCACTGAGATCACCTTTGCAGATACCAACACAGTGTGTAAACAGGATCATTTATAAAACACTGATATGATAGTACTCGGTTCCTTGCTAGAAAAATTAGGGGAAAATGTGCACAGTCAGCCCATGGCTGTTGATGTGTTGCCAGCCTGGCTACAAGAACTGAAGGGAGATGGCCATTTAACCTGTGAGCACAGCTTTGGTGGTTATCACTGCCATGGTGTGCAAAATATACTGCTCTGTGCTGGAAACTGCTTTTAACGTGTAGGTTGAATCCTTCACTTGAGAATTGATTCCACTCTAACCTGGAAATAAAAGACAGATGGTTTATTTTGTTCTTTTGCTGAAACTATCTAGGTTTATTATTTAAAGATGACACTAAAGAATACACCTGCTCCATGTAAGTCATTCTTCAGAAAAATCATAGTAGTATCATTACAGTCACATCCCCCTATCATGCAGGTAAGCAATACATACTTCTTGGGCATTTTACCTTTGTTTCCCTTAATGTAAAAAGAGATCAAATATGCAGTAGCTTTTTCTGAGGAAGGGATATATGATGAGCAGGAGACACTACTGGTGAATAAAGCCAAGATCAAGTTTCCTTCAAAGTGCATCAGAACTAGTCTTCATGATTTTGCTAATGCAGAGATCTGGGAAACTTATTTGCACAATAAATGGCTGCAGAAGAAAAGATAACCAGGCTATCAAGCATCAATTTAATCTTCTATGTTCTGTCATACATCTCTGTGTTACCCTACAATTTCATTTGATTTGAAATTCGGCTGTACAGCAGTTATCTGGAACAGATGGCAGTGCAAATAACATTCTTTTTAGGGATTTTTTTTTTTAAAAGACTGAATTCTGTCTGATGGAAAATACATATATTCTTTTTGAATGAAAGAGTATATTGCATAGTTTCCTGTGGAGCAGCCCAATCTTTACCTTTTACCTCTTTGTACTTAAATTGCCTTTTCTTCACAAAACTGGAGGCACTCCTCCTTTGAACAAGTACTGCCTAGGTTTGTGATATTTAACAGATATTGTACCAATAAAGGTCATCTTTGAGTCCAAGACATGTTTTTCCCTCACCTTGCTTGATTATTAATTAAGCTGATCCAATGAGATGCTGACTTCCAAGTCTAACTTATACCTCTGGGAATTAGGGTGACACAGTGTTTTGTGGATTGTATGTCTCTGATAAAGCTCACCTTCCAGAGAATATAGAACTCCAAAACAGGAGACAGCAAGCTAACAGTAAAGGATATCCTAAGAGAATTAGTCTCACAAGATTTCATTTCTGTAAGATTGAGAGACCTGGTACATTAAGCCCGGGAACCTCATGTTGCTGCTGCCTGTGTTGCAGTGTGATAGGAGCAGACAGCTGGAGGTATTCCTGTTTTAAAAGCAAAACAAGCCACAGCACAGCAAACGTCCTCCAGTCTTAGGATAAAATTATCTACCAGCGCAGCCCCCGTTCTCCATATTATGCAAGAAACTAAGCAGTTTAGATAAAGTTTTATCATTATTATTTCCAAAACCAACAACTTCAGAGGAAGTTGGAAGAGTTTCACATAAAAGCAAGCATATGTGTATACGTTTCTTGAGGGGTGAAATTCATGAAGTATCAAAAAACATTTCATGGTGAAGTAAAGCACATTGCTAGGAATACAGAGACTCTTAATTTCCATTCAGTTTGGACCTCAACATTTTAAATCACTGGAAGACACAGCTTAAAATCGCCTCCACTTCATCTTTTTCAGCTGCTCTGGAAGAAAAGAAAGAAGTAGAACAAGTAAGATCATTACCAAAGACTGCAGTTATGCACCTGAGACCCTGTATCTCAGGTTCCCACCTATTTCACAGCAAAACATTCATAAGAAAGAGCTTGCAGAAATGTGACAGGTACACTGAAACAAGAGAAAAATGAATGAGAGTTAGTTTCAGATCTCTGATTGAAGGATATTACAGAAACACAGATGGGTTAAACAGTTGGAATGCAAGCCAGCAGCATGCCCACAGGGAGCATACTAACGATGATCAATTACAGTCTGAATATCAGCAAGAACACAGTCAGCGGGTCAATGGAAGTGATTATTTCACTCTATGTGGCACTTGTGAGGCCACAACTACAAAATAATATTCTGAGAACCTGTCCTCGTTTGAGTGAAAACAGAACTAATTCTGTTCAGTGATTTTACTTTTCAGCTCAGTTCTAACTCACTGCACTGTCTGAAGTTAGTAGAGCATTTTCCCAGACAGTGTTTGCTCCTAGCAGTGATAACACTCCATGTCTAGAGTTACTACCAAAGGCTGGTGTTTACACTCAGACCACTGCTGGATCTGCTGTACCATACTGGTGGGTGCAGACAGTGAGACATGGCACCTGAAGGGAGGATCAGACAGGACAGGTGACCCTGGAACTGACCAACAAGGGATTCCAACCATAGACATCATATTAGGTATAATGCTGAGGGACCATGCAGCTCACACAGCTTTGCTACTTGGCTCAGCTTAGATCATCCTACAGTTTCTTGCTTACTTAAGCGTCCATTCTGCCTTTGATCCTTATCTGTGTGTTCCTGAATCCAGCTCCTGAACACAGATCCCCTTTGCTACTGGAACTTCACCAGTTCACAGCATCAGCAGTGACATAAGTACAATTGGGGAAAGGATTGGGGGGCAGATGTTGGTACTGGTTTTGTATATATTTCTTTTTTATTATTATTATTATTTTTCCTTTTCATTCCAGCTGTTTTAGCTTCCTTTTCTAATTGCTAAATCTCTCTTCCCTTATTCCCTTTGTCTTCTCCTTTGGGGAGTGTCATGAAGACAAACAACAGATGTCCT